>JACSYO010000770.1:1995000-2147500 GCA_016806645.1 Ophiodon elongatus | reverse complement strand
TTGCAGGAAACTTAGTTCGGTTTAGGAAAACATCGTTGTTTGGGTTCAAATAACCACGAGTTTTATGTTTAAGTTACGTGACAGATACATCAACATTGACTTCTCGGTAACCGTGGGAACGAGCAGCGGTCTCATGGCTGGAAGATCTCCGTTTGTTGGACCCATCCACCTCCACTCTCACCCGCTCTGTGTTTTCTATATCTTTATACTTCCTCGTTCAAGATGACGTGGATCACATACAAAATATTAAATAACTACGCATAACTTAACGTAGGTATTGCTACGAACGCTGGACGAGACCACGCCTGTGTTATTGAATCTCTCTGTAAAAGGAATGCATTCTTTTTCAAAGTATTCCGGTTCAGAAATGTGTGTGTTGCTCTTCCAGAAACATTTCCCCGTGTGTGTCTGCAGATAGACCCCGAATCTGGGCTGAGTTTAGGAGGCCGGCCCCTTCGCAGCAATCCGCAATTTACTTCAATTGAATCAAGCCGGTGTGATGTGTTGTTCAAACTTCTCCAGCCTGACAATGCACGCCTCTCGGATGATAAATAGAGCCGCTGAAAACATCTAATTTGTGAGGCTGCTGGCTCCCCAATTGAGAAGCAATCAATACGCCCATTAGCTTCACTACCATTAGCTCCCAAACATGTGAGCGCTTTCCAAACGCCCTCGGAGCACAAATCGTTCGGGGCAATTGTTTGCAGGAAAGCGTTTTCCTCCACAGACCAGCATCCGGCTGCAGGCGACGGGCAAAACGCAGGAAGACTTATTGACACCCGGGTTTATGGATTTATCTTTATTTCACAAAGATTTGTGTTGTCTTTAATGTTGTGAATCTCCCGTTAATCAGACAATGTTGTTACCTCCAGGTCCCAGATAAATGATGACACCAACTAAAGTGCTAGATGTTTTCACATATTGTGATTTCTTTTTTTTTTTTTAAGGGCGTATAGAAGAATTACACAAAAGAAAATTTGGAGGAATAAATCGAGTTTCCAGAACTCAAAGGAAAGGATTTGGTGAATAAAATGATCAACAGAACTACTGATAATGGATAACGCTAATATAAAAAGTATTGATTTAACCAAATTACCCTTTAAAATCAGAATCAGCTTTATTGGCCAGGTATGTGACCACATACAAGAGGAGTGTCAACTGAAGGTAAATATATATATATATTATATATATATATATATTATATATATATAAAAGTATATGTACATTGATATTTGTGCTATCTTAACTGAATTAAGATATGTTGACAAATTCATATAATTTTATGATGATTTAATAATCCTAGAAACTGTTATACTAATAATAATAATTACAGAGCCAAGGTTTTTTTTCTCCCTTTTTTAAAGAACCACATCGCTTTCTTGCAAATTTGTGACTTTGATCTCAAATAAGAGTTTTTTTTTACTTTAAATTTAAGACTGAAACTCAATCTTTTTAATTATTTTTTTAACCTACAGTGGCCCTAATATGCCGTCCTAGTAAAAAGATAAACCCCGAAGTTATGAGGCGTAAATTGATAATTGTGTAATAGTGTAATAATCTGTTAATGTGGCGTGTTACTCCTCAGCAAAGCTCCGGTCTCATCAGAGTCCGGTCATCCCTCCTGCTGTGTTGGGTGTCTTCCACGGAGGGACTCTCCAGTTTGTGTCCTAAACATTAGAGCAGATTATTAATCCTGTCACTTAGCTCTGTGCGGGAATCCTTCTGATCTAATTAACGTCAGTGTTTGTGTATTCAGAGGAGCGCAGTCGGTGCACGACATGATAAACCTGCGTCTTCGTGCTAATGGAGTGATTCACTCCAGCCCCGTCTCATTACTGCGGCGGGTAAACAGATAAATAGCTCCGCCTCTTCCTCCTCCTCCTCCTCTTCCTCTTCCTCTTCCTCCTCTTCCTCTTCCTCCTGCTCCTTTTTGCTCACTCATGCGGTTTCACTTCCAGAACTCGGATTTCAATATTTTTTTTTACTGTTTTGTTTTTTTTTACGAGCGCATTGTCCTCGCGCCCTCTGTAGAAGTGATGTCCTGGGACTTTTTTAACGAGCCCATTCCCAGTTTTTATATGTGTTGCAGGTTTTTTTTTTTTTACTCCCCCAGATTAGGCCAAGTGATCTCATTGGTCGCCTTGGAAACGCGCTCCCCTCCCACTTGCGCGATGCTGTATAAGGGGACATGGCAACAGCTGCTGGATGCTGCTCATCAATCATATGTGGCCTGCTTATGTTAATACCCTCCTCCCCCTGTTTTCAGGGACGTGTCCGTGAGGTGGGACGTGTCCGTCCGTCCGTGCCGCGTGGCCGGGACACAAAGAGCGTCCAGACGGACCATAAATCTGGACGGAAACGAGACGACGCTGCCCGGAGGACGGGCGCTAATGTTGACGGAGAATCTGTTCCACTGATGGTGTCGTTAATGGCCGAGGTCATTACGGGACGCTCGGCTCATCTCCGTGTGGACGGAGTTCTGACGATATGAATATGTATGATGGGGCCGGTTTTGGAATGCTCCAGACAAAACTCACCCAGAGGCTCCGTGCCGTTGCCCACAGTGTTTCCTCTCTGGTCCCGATCCTCCGTCACAAACTGAAATATCATGGAATACTTCACCCTCCTCATATCTCTAATAAGCTCTTGTCTTGAAGAAAAATCTTATCCTCCTAAGATCTTATTTCCTTTCCTTCGTCTGATTGTTTTTGTCATAGAAATAACTTCCCGACATCTAAACTTACAGTGAAAGCTGAGAGAAAAACATATTTCTTTCTCACTTTTATCATAATTACAGTGCTCACATTAAATGTCTGACGCATTGTTTTGAAGTACACCTTTTCTTTTAAATGGCCTTGTTTTAATTCTGCAGCGCCCACGGAAACCAAAGCTGAAAGCTAAAAGGACTAATAGCAAGGACGATGTTTTATTAAAGAAATAAATGATTCATGGCTTGTAATGATAATACTGTCACTAAAATGACAAACGTTGGCAGTGGTAGGTCACATCAGCGTCTGTACTCAGACAAATATTGTTTGTGCGGAGAGAGAAGCTTCACTCTGTAACACCACTGGACAACTACGAGTGCACTGAGTCACAACAACTCCATCAGAGTGACCCGTCTACCATTTAAACTTTCATCTGTATCATATCAATCATTTCATCTTATCCACTCTTTATGGACTTTCATTATTTAGAAGTTAAAAGATTAAACAAAATGCTGCCTAAATGGTGACCTTTTTTCCTAAAACGCTGCTGGTTCTGGTGTTGATGCCCCGCGGGAGCGTCACTGTACACACTGACGAGCTTGTTCGGACTTCAGGTCCCTTTCAACAGCTTTGACTGCCGAACATAAAGTATCACATCATCTTTCGAGCACCACACCACTTGTACACTTGGCATAGTATCTGTTGTCAAGGCAACAGGGCAGTTTTTTTTAAAGAGGCTCAGAGACACAGCAATCTTTTCTAACATCACTTAAACCAGCAGAATGGAGTCCTCCTTCGTTTTTTTCTTTCTCATCCATCCATGCCTGCGTCCAGGCCGAGGTGGAGACGGGCTCCAGACACGCCCTCCACGTCTTCCTGGAAGAGCTAGAGGCAATCTCAAAGCAGATAGGCTCTGTAATCCACAGTGTTCTGCACCGGGGTCTCCTCCCAGTTGGACGTGTCCAGAATAACTCCAGACCTCTATTGGCTTCTTTCAACATGAAGAAGTAGTTCTTCTCTGAGCTCCTTCCAGAAATGAAAGTGCTCGGTCTGTAGTGAGACTGTGTCTTTGTTTAGGGCCACAGTAACTGGTAATCCTGTTTGTGACGTGTCCTTTGTACTTATTTACTTACTTAGTTTATGTACTTATTTTAAGCTCAACTATGATGCCTTTTTCTAAATCTAAGTAAGCAGGCTGGATCATACATTCAAAGCTAAACCTACGGAAGAGTAATGCATCGTAAATCGTAGATATGAATGAGGAAGCCCATGTGCTGCTGGCTTTCATAGGAAAACACACGAAAAAGGAGTATCTTTTTCGTAGGGCACGTTGAACTAGCTGCTTTTGGCTAAATATAACAAGAGGCTATCGATACGCCTTCCTGTGAGATGAGGTTGGGTAATCCAAAGAAACCAAAAAAAAAGCATCTGACTTTGGATGCGCGTCACACACTCCATTCCCTCGACAGGGTGTCGTCTTTAATGCAGTGTCTGGTTTAACGGAGCCTCCGCCCGGCGGCCAGACCGCTGCTGTTGATAAACCTCCACATCACACCTCGGCCCCTTCATGAATAAATGAACCTACAGTTGCTGACTTGTGCTGCCTGGAGATTTAGCTCTGCGAGGAGACGGACTCGGGGGCTCAGTATGTTAATGTCCCCCGTATAGATTACAGTGCTTACTAATTCATGGAGGAGGAGGTAATTTATTGGGCTTTCATAGAGGTCTCCAATGGGAGATAAATGCTGTCTGTCCGGCCCTCTGCAGGGACCTCTGGGAATTCATCAAGCGGAGGGTAAATTGGTTTTCACTGGACTCCATGGGGAATCCTTTTTAGATGGGCGAGCTCTGTAGGGCCGCTGCACTTCATTCACCCCATGGTAATGCAAATCAAGATTTGATCCGCGAATATATTATTTATTTTATTTGTCTGGTCCCGTATGGTCCAAAAGTCTGCTTCGTTTTCTGAATCACAACAGAGGTCAGAGGTCACCCTGACGGAATCTGTATATAACGCATTCTCCTATGACCTGTCAGTGACCAGGGCTAAGGGAGGAAGGCGGGGGGAGGGGGGGCAGAGATGAGCGATCCCTGAGGGGGAAACTGTGCAGTATGGATATGTTTTTTCTTATTCATGATGATTTCTGATTTATAGAAACACAGGGGAAAGGTCAGTGCCTCGGGATGAATTAACTACTGAGCAGATACTCAGTCACATTATGAATATACTGTATATACATAGATACACACACGCTGATATTACATTATGGGGAGATATGTTAGCAGTTAACTGGTATATATCGCCAAGAAACGTCCCCAGTTGATTACTTACATTAAGAAAATGTTTTGTATTACACGTTTTATGAAAATGTTATTTTTAAATTTGCAAAAGTTACATTAACCTTTTAAATATGCGCTAATAAGTTTCAAAAACAGATATCATAACACTGCCTAAAGCCAGGTTGAAAAGTCTTGAATGCTTCTTTGTAACACTCAATAAATCAGTAAATATTTTCAACTATTTCCATGTTTTTGGGACTAAAAAGTGTATAAATCAGGCTCTGAATGATATGTGAACAAACCTTTCGGTAAAAACCTTCAGAATATATTTAGGAATGAAAGTGTAAAGTTTAGTGGATGTAAGAGCTGCTGAAGGGGAGATTTCTGGATCAGTCATAAACACCTCAATGTGTAATTTAGATGTTTTCTTTCCTCTAGTCTGAATTAAGTGTTTAAGACCACGAGATGGAGACGGGTGAGATGGGTGTCTTAGTCGTTCTCTACAGATATTCCCTCAGTTGTTGTTTTAATGATGCAGTCCAACATGTTGCTCCAAAATCTCTCTTTTCCCTCGCGTTAGGTTGAGATGTGGTGAAGGCCGCAGCGTACGATTCACATCATTTCCAGGCATTAAACCCTTCTGACGTCCCTCTTGTCCTCTATGGAAGCATCTGCTTTTGTTCCGTTTCTCCCCTCATGTATTCAGATGTATCCTTCAATGTGTCACATGTCTATATCTTTGAAATTATTACATTATAGCTGCACTGATTTTTATGTACTGACCATAAAGCAAAATATCACGTTTATTGTGTCATTGTGAATTATCGCCATCTGCAGCTCCACAGTCTTTTATCTTTGAATACTTGGTTTCCTCATCTCCGGTTTCCAGTTGCCGCAGCATTGGTCTCTTAGTTAAGTTTATTCTTCGAGAGTTTTTACCTCTTGAGACTCCATACACCCTGGAAGTAGGTGAAGTCACGGCAAAAATCCCTTCTCAGCTGTTCTGTGCTGGGCTCTGACAAACCCACACTCTGCTACTCCAATATTAGCAACCAGCTGGTAAAGAACGTGGAACATCGAGTACTCGTATTGTTAGTAGTTTTACTGTTTTACATTTACATACCTTGTCAGGAGAACTGGACCAATGTGAAACTACTACGACTTAAAATGTGATGAATTTGTTACACTGCCCACAACTAGTGGCCAAAAAAGTAAAAACATATATTTTATGTTCCTGTTGTACACGCAGAGGATTTTTTTTAAAGTTTAAGTTTCAAACTTGCAAATAGGACAGATATGTGAATCTATAATTTAGAGGTGCTCAGCGGCTCTCAGCATGGCGACGGCTGAGCCAGCAGCTTGCAGCTAGCGATGCTAACAGAGCTAACAGTGCTACAATAGCAACAGCACTGAGAGAGCTAACTAAGTTGAAAGGCCCGCCTCTACAAAGCATGGAGAAGCTCTGATACCAACACATACTCCTCCATATCTTTACATAGATAATAGTTGTTTACCGTTACATTGATGCTCTGAATGTCGAATGGAGAACCTCATAGAGAAGAGACACTACTCACAATCCTCTCTATTCAAGATATATTTGAATATCATAATCTGAAAACTGAACTCATCTTAACGTTGACTGCATCTTATTCGTAAGCCCACGTTCAGCACCACAGCTAATTGAAGAAATAAGTAGCAGCTAAACATGAACACTTTAAACCCTCCTTTCATAAAATTGAGCCTCATAAATGCAGAAATACCAGAACACAAACACACACTCTCGCGAGCGGGGTTTGAAACCTGATTACGTCCTGTTTGAGGTTGGACGGCGCGTCCGTCTTTAAGCTGATTGCCGGCGTTCGCCTGCCGCAAAACCCGCCGTAAAGCTGCTTGATTGCCACCGAATCCTCCTGCCCGTCTGAGGGGGGCAGCTCGCCTTTATTCGGTTAAGTGATGGAGACGAGGTGGCCCCCGCCGCCGCCTGCTCCGGACGCAGACATCATATTAAAGCGTGGGCGTCCCCCACCCCCGCGGGATCGTTCCACACGGTTCTTTGTCGGATTGTGTGGAGAAAGTACGCAAATGAGTCTGCAACAAACAGGCTCATTAGGGCCAGAGAAGCTGTTTATTTATGAATTTGGATTACCCCCTCGGTAAGCCGCTGATACTTTAATTAACTTCATCAGTCACCGTGATAATGCACAATCTATCGTCTCCCTGTTGCTCGTCGTCTCTCTGCAGGTCGGCTGTTCCTTGCTTTGCTTGCGTGACCTCTTCTGAACCGTGCGTGTTGAGGGAGTGCATCTTCCCGTTGCAACAAATAGCCATCGTTCTGCTCCGACCCCCCCCCCCTTCTGTGAGGACTGTAAAAACATGGCCGCTGCAGAGAAGAGAGGAAAGAGGGAGAGCTCTGTCTGGATGGCATTGCCAGGGGAGGACAGTCATTTGGTTTTGCACATTTCACATTGGAACATCTTATTTCCTGAAAGTTTTTGAATCCATTTTTCAGGGGCCCCACGGCTCATTTTGTTGCCTGTTGCAAGGAACATTTCCAATTTCTGTTGCCGCAGGTTTATTACCAGCCTTTAGGCCTCTCTGAACAGCGTGAGTATAACCAGGGGAGGGCAGATAATTCGATTTTCCACATAAACACTGGCCCATTTCAGTCAGTTATCCAGATGGAAAAGTAATATTTGAGGGAACTCTGGGTAATCCTACAACCATAAAACAACTTCACCCACAGTAAGAGGAAAAAGTCCAAACTTTAAGTGACTCCATCAGCAGTTTCAGCACACGATTATCTGTCTTTCATTGCAACAATCTGTACTGCAATGCACCTTCGGTGCTGGCTTATTCTGATATATGTTTTATTGTGTTTGATACTCCAGTTGTGTGTTTTTATTATCTTTTCCCACCTGCTCAATTTTGTTGCTTCTACTGTAGCAAACACCTGCTTGGCCCTCAGGGGCCGATAAGAGTCTCATCCAATCGATGCAGCTGTGCCCCGCCAGCGGTTATATGACCACTGCAATCCAGATGTTTTGTATATGAGTCAGTGATTGTGTGCAAGGTGACGATCTGAGCAGGACTTAAATCACCTCATGTCCTCCAGAGGGAGAAACTTTGAGAAAACAGGAAATAGAAAAGTTCAAATCAGATTTGAAGGTAGATGTCTTTTTTAACTTTACCTGCCGATATCTTCTCCTACATTATGCCAAAATCCAATACTTGACCATTTCTGTGACCCCATGCCATTTCCATTGCTCAGAGTTTCCCATAAAACAATCGTATTCTTGTCAGGGTGGAAAGCCTCTGAAACATTTAGACCATCCTGGGGCTCAGTCTCTCTTTCAGGAATGTTAGCAGCGGCTCTTTAAAGCAATGCTCACTGTGTTCCAACACCGTGGGGTGAATTCCTCCAGCAGCGCAGTGGTGATTCCTCCGGTCAGATGTTTGGAATAGAAATAACAATCACAACTGGCTGGCTGCTATGTGGTTTTCAAAGCCAAAAGAAAAGAAAAAAACTGAGCGTTCCCAGGTCAGATCTGTGGGAAAGAGGTGTGGTCTCTTTATGATGGTTGTGTCTAACAAACAGCTAAGAGCAGGGCAAGAATGCGCAAAATTCAACCAAATGCTGAAGGATGGTCAAAATAACCCTGTTATTTACAATCTGTGTGCGCTTTGATAGGTCATTGATTGAGGTAAATCCAAAGTGGCTGAGACAAGAAAACAACCTGCACCTTCGTCTTCATCCTCCCAGCGGCCAGGAGACCACCCTGCTGGGAGGAGAGCAGTTGGCACTCAGCAGATCCTGGAGACAAATGTCGAGTCAGCGACTGAAACTCAGCCAGAGCAATCCCCATGGCAGGGAGTCCCAACAGGCGTAGGGTCGAACCTGTGTACCGTCAGCAACAAAAAGTTTGCTGATCCTCGGTGTTGGGGTTTGCAACCTGACAAGTGAAGTCAAAGCTTCATGTCTTAAAACTTTCATTCTCCCTCCTGACCACCAGGGGGTGACTCCTCTGGTTGTATAGAAGTCAAAGCTTCATGTGTTAAAGCTGCATTCTCTCTCCTGACCACCAGGGGGTGACTCCTCTGGTTGTATAGAAGTCAAAGCTTCATGTGTTAAAGCTGCATTCTCTCTCCTGACCACCAGGGGGCGACTCCTCTGGTTGTATAGAAGTCTATAGAAAATGACTCTACTTCTCTCTTGATTTATTCCCTCAGTAAACATTGTAAACATGAGTTTATGTCTCAATCTCTAGTTTCAACATCTACATTTGTTATAGATTGCTACCAGGTCGCTCACAAGTGCCCGTTCTCTGCCAAGCACATTGTTGCGGGGCCCATTCTCTCTATGGGTCCCCCCCCCGCCCCCCCCACCACCCAAAGAGCCCCAGTGCAACCACACTGCCTGCACTGTCTATATTCTACCTCCATGTTGAAAAGGTTCCACTGAAAAGATGTTTCCAGGCCACAGCAGCCAGTTTAATATGGGGGGGGGGGAAGCCACTGGGCATCTACATCTCAATCAGAATTAGAGCTGGAATTTTCTATATTTCCGTCGGTATGCAGAACAGCAGACGGTGCTCGTAAAAGCAGAGCCACAAAGGAAGAGAAATAAGTGGAGAAAGCGGCACCTAAAGACGCCCGGCATCTTAAAATAGCCCACATAATTTAGACGAGGCGCTCACTTAACCACATGCTTAACTACCCTTGACTGTTCATAGCCACATAATTAACATTCTTACATATTTCACCAGCAGATGCAGAATCCTCCCAGGTCAGGGCATTGTGTCCAGGTTTTGACTTTGGGAGAGGTTGTTGCAGGAGTTCCTATACCTGCCGGGTAATAATAAAGGCTTTAATCTCACCTCAGGGGTAATTTATAGAGCAGTGGAGGAGGGGGGGGGGTCCCGAGGACTGCTGATAAATAAATCAACTGGATGAACACGGAGGACTGCAACCTGGCCTCATGCTCGGTTAGACTACAAGAAGCTTTTCGGGAGGACAATATGGCTCCGTGAGCTAAAACAGGAGTTTTATGAGCTCGGGTTATGTGCTGTATCGGTTCGTCAGGGAAAGGGAAGGCAGAGCGTGTTCAGCTGAGATGAACCTTCACGTGTTGAAGAGACATTAAGTTATATTTCTGGATGTTTTCTCAAGCGATGGCAAGAGATGCAGAGTTTTTGTCAACATCTTTTGGTGAGCAGCTCATGCTGTAGTACCCTCTTACTCCACTAGAGCGCTGCGCTCCCAGAATGCAGGGTTACCAGTGGTTCCAAGAGGAACCAGAGCCTCCTCTCCTGTGGAACCAGACACGTCACCATGTTTTGGATTGGGCTTGAGCCTTTCCTCTTTAATAACTCTTATGGTTATTACGGCTCAGGTTTCCTCGGTCCAGCCCCTCGATACGCTGCTGTGGGCCTCGACTGCCGCGGGACTTCCTGTGGTACAGCGAGCTCTTCTCTCTCCTCCTCTCCGTCTGTTTACTTCATGTCCCATCAATGCACATTACTAACTTTGCTTCTTCCCCGGAGTTTTGTGTTTTCACTCCTCACAGGTGTCCATGGATCGTGGTCCTGCTGACACCCGCTGCTATTATTATCATTATTCAGATTATTCGTGACATTTCTATCCCTGCTACCATTAATGCGTTTATAATCATTATTATTCTGTGATATCCACTGCTGCTGTCATTATTAGAAGTCCTAATTTTTCTATTATTATTCTGCTATAATTAGCGCTATTACTTCTCTCAATATATGTATCATTTCTGTCTAATGGATTGACTGTAGTAATTATAGTATGTGGTTCATTCTGCATCTATTGCACTTCTGTCTATCCTGGGAGAGTCATCCCTCCTCTGTGGCTCTCCTGGACGTTTCTGCCTTTTTTCCCATTAGAGATTTATTTATTTTTTATAGGGGGGGTCGGGGGGTCGGGGGGGGGGGGTACTTATACGATGCGAGGGTCGTATGCTGTACGGTTTATAACGGCCTCTAAGGCAGATTTGTGATTTTGGGCTGTACAAACAAATGAACTTAAATTGAATTACCAAGTGTCCTGGCCCTTGGATGATACAACACACTGTGACTCTACAATAAGGAATCATGCATGTACTGTATGATATACTCACACGCTGACGATGGGAGCAGTCTACTAGTTGCATGTGGACACATGTCTGGTCTGGCTTCTCAAAAAGTGAACCAAAATAAGAGATTATTCAGTGAATGGTTTGAGATTTCATGAACTTTGCCAGCAAACAAATATATTTGCAGCTGTTGTACTTCACCAAACGGCCTGGTCATCACTGTGAGTCCCTCCCACGGTCATGTCTTTGGTCAGATCCTTGACTTGAAGTAGAATCAAGGCTCGGTTTACAATTCTGTCCTACGTTACGTAGTTAAGAAGGTTAAGTTACAAACGTGGTTAGATGGCGTTTGATAACTACGTAACAGTTACGTAAAATAAGTCAAAGTCCAGTGCCAGTTCACATTGTAGCGTAACAATGGGTTTTAGAGATGTTCCATTCAAGAACGGATCGGATCTTTGACACCAAATCCTCCGGTTGGACTCAGGGTCGGTCACAATGCTGATTCAGTACCCTATCAGGGGCTCTCTGCATTAAAGCTCCCCTCGCTGGAGCCTCACAGCATCAACGTTCAAGGGCGAGCTCAAACTCAGTGTGTTACTCTGGTTAAATGTTTACTGAAAGCCTGTGAAAGCCACAGAATCAATGAAGAATCATTACCCTCATAGAAAATGCTTGTGTAGGTCTGATTCTGTATCTACGAACAGTTTCAAACCAGCAACGGACTGCAGGTCGTAAACACGACGATAAGCTGATCGGGGGCTCGCGCTCCCCCCTCAGCCACGAGTAAATAACTCAGGTGACCGTTCACTCCTCAGCGTGCCATGCGTACGAAGCATCAAACCCACTAAGTAAGAGGCTAATTGGCACACTGGCTCGTTGTGAAAAATATTGTCAGTGGAAGGAAGTGCGCCAAATGGAGGATTTGACCTACATCAGCTGGTGACGGGGAGGTTTTTTTTCTGGCGAGCTCTGCGGCTGCCAGCGGCCGCAGGTGGAGCTGAGCTACAGATCTGACATTAATTAGGAGGAAGAGGACAGTCTCCCTGAATCTGTCACGGCTGCTCATCATCTCAGCTTCTTTTTTTCTTCTCTCTCTCCAGGAAACATCTATCTCTATCTGTATCGACAGTATCTATCCGTGGTGCGGCGTGTTGACGGAGCTCAGAGTTTTGATTAATGGCCCGGCTCCGAGTCAGAATCTAGTAATTGCCGACCGACTTTCACTGCTCTTTCATTTTTTTCCGTGGGTTACCCGCTGACAGAGCTCTGGCTGAAGTGTGAGCACAGCTCTGAGCGCAGCGATGCAATGTCTACCGAGTTAGTGTCAAATTTGGAGCCAACCGCGGCCCGAAATAACATCCTGGACACTTTTTGCAGATTTGAGTCATATAACGCCCGAGGAGAGAACATAAACAGAGGCTGGGAGAGTTTGTTGGTGTTTATTTGTGAACTTGGCTGGCACAGTGGCTTCGGCTGCATGCTCTCTGCTCCCAGCCGAGCCTTGTCTGAAAGTATAACCTCAGCCTGCCTGAACCTGTTTCACCTTCCTCAAACGGAACTTTGACAACACACGGCCACTTTAAAGATCCAGCAGAACCTAATCCTGAGGCAATCCTGAGGCAAACTTATTTCAATGCTAATAGACCATTAAGCAGGATATGCTTTAGGGGCGGGGCTTACTGTGATTGACAGGCTGCTACCCTACATCACTCGTCTGCAGTCCAAATATGGTAACTTCCTTTCACTGGTTGCAAAAAAGCCAAGATTACGACGGCCACGTTGCCGAACTCGAGGCTTCAAAACATCAGTCCACAAACCAACGGGTGACGTCACCATGACGACGTCCGCTTCCAATAAATAGTCTAAGATTAAAATGCACAGGTTAGGTTTGGTAAATGTGGCGATATTGACCTTGAGATGGAAACAGGAACAGGAACGCTCAGGGGGACACAAACAACATTTTTTTTTTATTCAACATTCATTTATTCAGGATAGATGTAAGACCTCTTTTCCAAGAGATTCGTGACGAAGACGCCAGTTTCACACATAAAAGCACGTGAGTGTTTATCCTGTGGGGACCATGAATATCAACGGCAGATTTCATGAGAACGGGGTGATTTGATTTTGGTGTTCGGTAACAGGACCTTCTGATACAATGGTGGCAGAGACCAACCTTAGAGCCACCGCAACAGGAGGAGAAGAGAGAAAACATCTTCTGATGAAGAAATACTGTCCAGTTGTGATGTAACACCATCTACTCCAACTTCTTCGGGAGCCGCCATTTTTCTCCACAGGACGCCGATTGGTCCGGACACATCACATGCTTTACTTCATGCTGGAGAAGACGGACTTCCTGGTGATCTGGTGGTCACACCAGCAGATCTCGTGTGATCTGGTGGTCACACCAGCAGATCTCGTGTGATCTCGTGGTCACACCAGCAGATCTCGTGTGATCTCGTGGTATTGCGAGAATCCAGCTGCCATGCAAGGTGAGGCAGTCTGCCCTCACAAGACAAATGACAGCATTTGTCAAATGCTTAATATGAAAATCCTCTTGACAGCAGTATAATGGAGTCGGGTGCCAGTAAAGCACTTGACCTATTCATGACCTACATATGTTTATCTAACAAGGCCCTCTATGTGAATTATCACTCTTGTCAGTCAGGAGCAAAAGCATTAGGGGTTGGACAAGAGACACTACAGTCAACCATGCTTTCTTTTCCCCATGACCACCATGTTCCCTCACCTTGACCAGGTAGGCCTTCCAGCCGCGGAGGAGATTGTTTTGTGACCGTGACCGATTAACTTGTGTGCCTACGAACCCTTGGAGAGATAGAAGTGTCCGGTCATGGAGCGGTTATTTCCCATATGGAAGAAAACACTCATATTTGTCATTTTGGAAGGCAATGGAATAACAATGTGTTTCAGCTCGGGAGGCTAAAGGTCAGAGGGTCAAAAGCTTATCAGACACCGTGAATGTCTGTCCCAAATTCCCCTGGTTGGAAAGGAACAAGCAACTGAGCAATTCTTTGCTTTTGAGAGCATGTTGCTTGTGGGCAGCACGGTGTCTCGGCCCTCGGCTCCGCGTCGCCTCACAGGTGAGACGTCCCACCCTGCAGGGCTGCATCCAGCCCCTATACGGGATGTATGACATGATTCTGTTCCATGATCGGATAAGATATTAATGTCTTCTTGCTTTTCCCCAGCTGATCGAGCAGAACCATTATTACTCTTGTTTATTTCTCCACAATCGCTGATGCCTGGAAGCGGTGAAACCAGCAGAGAGGACGTTAATAATTCCACCCAGCACCTGAGCCTCGTCTTCCAATAATCTGTATCCATGCATATTATCTGTCACGGGAGGTAAATCCCTGCAATCCTCCAGTGTCGTGAAACTGATTTGATTTCTAACCGTGGCAATGTGTTTTTCTCTCCTCCATCCAGCTGAGTGGAGGTGCAGACGGGAGAGCCGCTACACAAAATGTCTCACCGTGTTTCATTTAGCTCTTCAAATCACCGGCGTCAGTGTATTTCATGGCTTAAAGCACCGCACATGCAAACAGAGGGAGTCAAGGATCAGAAGAATGGGAAGAGACCGAGAGGATAATAATAATAATTGTTGCACAGTGCAGACAGACATAATTTCCTCAGCTGGTAAAAGTAGCCAACATCTCCTCGTTAAATCACAGGATATCCTACGAGAAGCTTCTCTTTCTTTTGTGCGTTTTTCAAACGAAAGCCAGCAACACGTCTGAATTTCCTCTTATTACATTCAGAATAAACTTCCGTCTTCACAGTAAACAACTTAGTGAGGTTCAGGCAACAAAAGCACTTAAGTTGAGGAAAAGATCGTCGTTTGGTGTAAAACAACCACGGATGAGCGTTGACCTCTCGTTTCTCCCGGGGAACAAACGGCCAATCACAACCAATCACAACCCTTCTGGCTGAAGGGCTGCTGTTTGGTTTAAGTACAGATACACAAGCTGGATGACATCAGCCTGAAGGAGCTGCGATGTTATGAAACAGGAAATGTTTTTGAATATTTATCTAGCATAAGATGTTCAAGATAATGGAGCTTTTTGTTTTTCTCCCAGAAAGAAACTGGAGGTTACAACTAAAGCACATCTTTGTGTTGGTAGCGGGAGGAGGAGCAGAAAGGTATTTTAAGGTCAGTACTGAATCAGAGGCAGTTCTGCGTGATTCAAAGTGGTTTGAATAGGGAGCATAAATCACACATACCCCGAGGAGGGTTCATTACCTTGAAAATAAAGCTTTTACCGTTGATTGCCTTCGCTCGCCGTGCACAGCCCCCACAGCCGAGCAGAAGCCCTCCAAACCCGTCGGCTTCGCCCTCGCTCTGTTTACAACGAGAACAGAATCTTAAGACTCGATGGGAGAATAATGCAACGCAGGACAGTTGGTTGTTTGTTGTGTTTCTCAGCCGTTGCCTGGTTGAAATTCACCCTGGCTGCTCGTTTTTTAGCGGAGTCATTTCTCAAATGCAATGAAGAATGGCGCCGCGACAACGGACGCGATCCTCAGCCTGTGTTGGTGTGCCGGACAGAAAACAGAGAAGAAGGTATTCCAGTACTGAAAACCCCTCACCTCATGTTTGTCTCTCCCCCGCCCCCTCCCCCACACACACTTAGAAATCGGAGGGCGATTGCTGACGTCTGTGCTCTCAGTAACGTATCAGTGTTGTCTCGATAGCTACAAATCAATCTGTGTCCGGACAGCCTCTGCATTGCAGGCACAGGGCTCCGGCTTGGCCGAGGCTACCAGAGCAGTTTGCTGGCTGAGCTGCCTGCATGTCTGTCAGGCTGGGGGAGGGGGGTCGGGGGGGTCGGGGGGGGGGGTCTTTAAACGAAGGGAAACAAAACAGAGCTGTTTTTCGCATTAATCTTCACTTATTCCGCTCTCAATTCTGTTTTTCCCACTCACTTAACAGAAGCCCTTAAAAAGAACCGGCGAGGCCGACAGCGATGGGGGACTTATTTGCTCCAGATATCCATGAGTGCTTTTTAAAAATTTCTCAGCTGATTCAATTAGCGTCTGCCAACGAGGGCGTTCCGATAATACACAACGGCTTCATTTTACTTTCATTTAATCAACGTGGAAAAGCAAGTGGGTTCAGGGGCCGGAGAGAAGGTCAACAAATCACCATTTCGTTGTGGGGGTTGTTGGATTTCACCATTCAACGTGTTCCACCCTGTTCAACAGGCTCTCAACACCAGCTCGTCTAACACAGACGCTTTGTCAGCTTCACTCTCTGATTCTCTGGGCTCCACTTTAGGGTCAGGTTTCTACACATCAAGGAAAACTCAGTGTTTCTTTCAAAATAAACTTCCATGTTCGAAGGAAAGGTAAAGTTTCCACTCGTTACATGTATGCAGTGGTCAAGGTCAGGATAACATTGTGGTTGAGGTTAGAATAATAACTATAATAACTATGTTTGTGATGTAATTGGCTTTAGTAATGTGTAAAGTTAAACTAAAGTAAAATAAGGTCTCCTGGGTGAAAGTCCTGTGTTTGCTTGACTTGTTGGTATTCGAGGAATGTGGACTGAGAACAGGTTGATCCTGGTTTTTATATGAAGGCGGTTCTGGCTATCTTCAGGAACACTGAGTTCCAGTTTTAAAAATGATATTCACATGAAATGAATCTTGGGATTTCTTGGATTTTATCAAAACGTAACTCGTCCGAGAAGCTTGAAAGAAAAATAATATTTGAATGGAAACTGGTGTAAAAATCATCGGAGAAACATTCATCTTCAACTCTGAAGAGCAAGTATGACAAACATACTGTTGTAGAGAAACATGCATAACAAATGCTTCAACAAAAGTATTTTAATCTTCAAGCATTTCTCCGATCAGAGGCTCCACACATGAATGAAGGTGTGCTAAAATATCATAAATCTGTCTTCTATAACAAATAAAGTTCAGTGCGGTGCAACTTAGTAGCTGGATGGTGTCCGGCCCACTGCAGACGGACTGCAGCGGTCAGCACGCTTTCAATCACGGAGCAGAGAATCAGTCCAATCAGCTGCTGCAGAGATCGGATGAGAAAAAGCTGCCGACTCTCCGACCTGTGTGGGAGTCCACCCAGCTCGCTGTCCACGATGTCAAGGTCATGTTTCACTCTCGGAGGTCTTTCTGAAACATAGTTTTTAGGGCAGGAGGAGGAGGAGGAGGAGGAGGAGGAGGAGGGAGCAGAGGCCGTCCCCATCTCCATTAACTTTGCGGTACTTTTGTTAGTCGGTGTTGAAGCCTGAGGTGAGGAAGCTCACGGAGAGTCTGTTGGAGAAAGAGATTCAGAGAAAACAGTATTTGCTAACGAAATGACTAAAAACCCAAAAGGGGAAAAGAGCCTAATCTATTCCCCTCCCCATCATCTCTCCCCTGACTGTGTGTGTGTGTGTGTGTGTGTGTGTGTGTGTGTGTGTGTGTGTGTGTCACAAGGAAACAAGCTTGGAAGCCTAAACGCAACAAACAGCTTCTCAAACATATTTTGTCAAAAGAAATAAAAGAAAAAAATGGAAAATGATCATGAAAGACAACAGCAGAGCCCGAGCACATTTGTCAGTTTGTGTGTTTAAATATACAGTTTGTGTGTTTAAATATACAGTTTGTGTGTTTAAATACACAGTCTGTGTGTTTAAATATACAGTTTGTGTGTTTAAATACACAGTCTGTGTGTTTAAATATACAGTTTGTGTGTTTAAATACACAGTCTGTGTGTTTAAATACACGAAAGAAACAACAGAACCATGTTTTGGTTCCATGTTAAATGTTTTCTGACATGTGGCCTCTGTTGTGTAAATAATTACTCTCTCAGCAATATTTCAACAAATGCTGCAACACTGTGACACTGACCTCTGTTCACGCGCCCTCTCCTGTCAACGGTCAACGTTGCTCTGTTCACCATGAAGGCAATCCTCCCCGAGCGTTAGCCAGCTTTGATTTAGTCACTTAAACAAAACCAAACTGGAACAATATAGCTGGAAGATCAGAAAACAGTCATGTGGGTTGTTGTTGGATTATTTTGGAAGGTGCCAACATTGTTTTAGTGTAGCAGGACTGTTGGAGGTTCTGAAAAGTGAAGCTGATCCAGATGTGCCCTAAACCTGCATTCTCTCTCCTGACCACCAGGGGGCGACTCCTCTGGTTGTATAGAAGTCAAAGCTTCATGTGTTAAAGCTGCATTCTCTCTCCTGACCACCAGGGGGCGACTCCTCTGGTTGTATAGAAGTCAAAGCTTCATGTGTTAAAGCTGCATTCTCTCTCCTGACCACCAGGGGGCGACTCCTCTGGTTGTATAGAAGTCTATGAGAAAATTACTCCTCAAATTACTCCTAATACTAAGTCTCCTTTTAGCTCTGGTTTGTTCTCCACCGCCTCCTGAGGGAAACATCTACCCCTTCAGCTTTACTTTCTTCACCAGGTAGTCTCTAGCTGTGTCTGTCTGCTTGGTTCTTGCCAGCTAGCGTATCAGAGCTTTATGACAAGAACTAGACATTCTCAGAATTCTTAAAGAAGTATAGGCCATGGATGTTAGATCAGCTTAACCCCCCCAGGTTCCAGGGATTAGACGCTCTCAACCTTATATGACTTGGTAGTAGGCACCTTCTTTTATCCACAATCACTTTAAAGTGTGGATTAAGTTGCAATTCTTTTTGAAAATAGTTTTTAAGCAAGTTCACGGCAGATTTTATTATAATAATATGAAACGGGGCCCTGCATAAGTCTTGCAGCCGATGCTCTTTTTCCCCCGTTAGTCACTGCCTTCAAAGTAATTTAACACAATAATCCGGCGAAGTTACCCGTCAGCTGAAAATAAACTTTTTTTGTGAGGTTAGAGGGAGACAGTCGCCATACTTTCACGACACCAAATCTGTAAAAAAAAAGAAAAGAAAAAGAAACGTGGCTGAGAGAGGAAATGGACTGTCTGCGACGACTCTCCAGATGATAAAAGTAATAATATGTTCCCATGAAGCCGTGGCCTCTGGCACAGCTAAATGTCTTCTGCTTGGTCTCGGGGTAAAAACCAGATTTCTCATTTGGTTCCCCACTGAAAAGCTTAAAAAAGACAAATGGAACCGCTCCCAGCGACCTGCAGCAGCTTGAGAAGCTCCACATGAAAGTGCACCGTCACTGAGCCGGGCAGCGCTCCGTCCAATGGGATCCATCGCTGCCCACTTTGTTTCCTCTGTGACTCTACAGCTTCCTCAGGCCAACAGTTTGTCATCGGACACAAAGCAGCGTCTGCAATCAATAGACACAACACAGCTGCAAAATAATCTACTGTTCTGTGTTATTAATAAAATTAAGTTTGTTACGCTATAAACTGTAGAGGGCAAGTTTGGTCTTCTAACCCCTCGATGCTCGTCTTTCCTCTCATCATCAGACGTCACCGAATGAACTTTAAGTACACCGGCCTTGTTCAGAGAAAGGAAGCATAGAATAGGATTAACTTGCAGTACCTTGTATAATAATGTCCATTATTACAATGCCTTTCAATTTTTCTGGCCCAGTATTAGATTAAGAATATTTCATAACGACGTTAAAGTTTCTCATAGTAACCTTAAAAGCATTGTCAAATGTTCACGATCCAACAAAAATATCGAATTATCAAAGATCAAGCTTATAACTTAACTTATAATAATAAAGCTCATAAAGGGAGATCTAAATGATAATTTCAAACATATATAGTCGGTCTGCAAATATATATACAGATATATCTATATATCTATAGATCTAGATATATATCTATATATATAGATATATATTCTTTTTTTTTATTTATTCTAATATATTAAACAAATATCAGTCTGCATATTAAATGAATGCATGTGGGGCCTGAACCCAAGGTTGAACCTCTGCAATTAAACTTTATTTGTCATAATTCAAACACCTTTTCAGTTTTGACATTATCCTTACATATTGTAGTTCCATCAACCTGTTTACAATTACCACAAACTAAACTCTATGAATTTGTTTTTTCTTAAATTTTTCAAACAACTTAAAGGAATCCATCCACGTCTTAGGTTTAATCATTTTATACTCATTACTATCCTGTTTTCATTCAATTTTATTTTACAAAAGTATCTCCTGTACATGTAATATGGTGCATCATCTGCATACAAAACAAACAATATTTTTGACACGGATGTCATTAATGTATAAAACAGAAAGTCCCAACACCAACGCCTTGTGGGACTTCTATCAACTTTTACTTATCAGAAAAATTTACAATTAGTTGTCTCTAAACATTTAGTCAACTGAACTAAATATACCATATGCATGGGAAGTATTATGTCATGGTTTATGGAATAAATTGTCCTCATCTCAAGCTGGGTTAATGCATTAGTACTGTACTATTTGTACTGTGTTTGCATGCAACATTAACATGCATGCATTTTACAGTGTCTCCTAACTTAATTTATTTTTAAATTAACATTAATTATTCACATTACCAGAAACGCATGCTAACTGTTGACCTCGGCCGAGTCATCTTTCATTAACATAACAACCTAATAATTTAGCATAAATTTTAATGATATTCAGACACGTACTTTGAGTTTCATTCCGATTCTTTTATTTTTTTTTATTTTGTTATCCTCGTCTCCACTCGAAGACTGACTAGGCAGAAAAGAGAGTTCCAGTTCAAGGTCAAGTCATTCGGTTGAAAAATGACCTCTCCTTCTCCAGCCTCAGACTGTCCATAAAAGCACAGAGGGCCTAATAAGTTCACATTAAAACATTACTCATGTTGTGCTGCCTGACAGAGAGGCTGTGACCTTAATCTACGACCAGAGGTCACACACACACACACACACACTCACACACACACACACACATACAAGCCCTGTGCAAGAACTCATTCCACACTCAATAAATGCTTGTGCGGCCAGGCAGACAAACCCTCTCACAATTTAACTTGTCAGAAATGGTTTTGTTGGGGCTAAACAACCTCTCTGCAGCTGTGCTCCACCCTGGCAGCCAGCTGGAGCTCTGAACCAACAATCCATTGACTTTGTTTTAAAGTGGGTTCAACATATTGCATATTGCAGGTTACGCCTCTCTAACTCTCTGGCTGAAGGAATCTGCAGTACAGCAGCCTCTCTGGGTGGATTCGATCACGGCTCCACACCATCTATGAGGCTCTGTGACAAATGTTTGTTTGCAATTCAATTCCACAGTGCCGTAATGATCCTCTTCCCTCCAGCAGCAGGGTATGCTAAGGAAGAGATGATAATGTTTGGTTTTGTTGTCACGACAGTACAGATAATCTCCTCAGTGCCTCTGAAGTGTGGCAGCTCTCTATAGAGAAGGAGTCCCCCATGACAGCCCTTCCATTACATTACTGACTCCTTATTTATTTAGATATAACCAGGCAGCAAGCTCCGGTTTTGAAAAGTGAAGCCAATGTTTAAGTGTCTTAAAACCTGCATTCTCTCTCCTGACCACCAGGGGGCGACTCCTCTGGTTGTATAGAAGTCAAAGCTTCATGTGTTAAAGCTGCATTCTCTCTCCTGACCACCAGGGGGCGACTCCTCTGGTTGTATAGAAGTCAAAGCTTCATGTGTTAAAGCTGCATTCTCTCTCCTGACCACCAGGGGGCGACTCCTCTGGTTGTATAGAAGTCAAAGCTTCATGTGTTAAAGCTGCATTCTCTCTCCTGACCACCAGGGGGCGACTCCTCTGGTTGTATAGAAGTCAAAGCTTCATGTGTTAAAGCTGCATTCTCTCTCCTGACCACCAGGGGGCGACTCCTCTGGTTGTATAGAAGTCAAAGCTTCATGTGTTAAAGCTGCATTCTCTCTCCTGACCACCAGGGGGCGACTCCTCTGGTTGTATAGAAGTCAAAGCTTCATGTGTTAAAGCTGCATTCTCTCTCCTGACCACCAGGGGGCGACTCCTCTGGTTGTATAGAAGTCAAAGCTTCATGTGTTAAAGCTGCATTCTCTCTCCTGACCACCAGGGGGCGACTCCTCTGGTTGTATAGAAGTCTATAGAAAATGACTCTACTTCTCTCTTGATTTATTCCCTCAGTAAACATTGTAAACATGAGTTTATGTCTCAATCTCTAGTTTCAAGTCTTCTTCAATACAGCATGATGTTCATTTAGTAAATTATGGTCCATTTAGAGTCAAACAGACCATAAAGCAGGGGATGCTTTAGGGGCGGGGCTACAAGGTGATTGACAAGTTGCTGCCACGGTCCGGTCTGGGAGTTGTCCGTGTTTTCATCTTAAAATGTTTAAATGATAATGGTTTGTGTCAAAATAATAATCTAAAAACATAACGGACTGAAGGTAAAAACGTCCATATTCAACAAAGCCAGCTGTGTTTTCCTAACGTTTGGGCTTCAGTACTGCACAAACACACGATGACATCCAACCAATAGATTTGATATATTTTTCTCCTTTTTTCTTTGACTCAGAACTGTTGATGGAGCATGAGGACATAACTTATAGCAAACGTCATGCCACCTTTGCATAGTACGCCTGTGAGGCCTTGTCAAAGCCCTGTGCAGCCCGTAGTTTACATATTGAAGATGGGAGCTTCCCCTCATGTCCTCTTTAATATTCGGTCATGGCCCTTGTTACTTGCAGTGGTGATGGCTTGTCCACCGTTTTTTGTCAGGATTAACTCAATGTTTCTTTTTCCCCCCAGAGAAAACAGGATGCTCTTGGGTGATCTAAAAGGTTCCCACAGAGGAGAGTATACAGTGTGTGTGTAGTAGAATGCTAAATATTACATGCAATGTCAAACTGTATATAGAGCAGGCCAGAAATACACTGGTCACCTCCTGTGCTGACATGGAACTCTCTGGGACTTCAGACATTTCTAAGACATGCCTGTATCCCCAGAGAGAGAGAGAGAGAGAGTGTGTGTGTGTGTGTGTGTGTGTGTGTGTGTGTGTGTGTGTGTGCACATGAGTAGATGTGTGGGGAAATGCATGCCTATAGTGTGAGTACACGTTTGTGTTTATGTGCACATACTGTAGCTTCATTAAATGCCTTTTTGTGTGGTGTGTGTGGTGTGTGGTGTGTGTGGTGTGTGTGGTGTGTGTGGTGTGTGTGTGGTGTGTGTGGTGTGTGTGGTGTGCCTTAGTAACTACACACACATACATCTAGCTAACAAAGGTTAGCTGTGGGGTCCTTCTTCATGCATTTGGTTAAGTTTTCTATGAAAGTTCCTTTGTTGTCTTCAGACCGAGTCTCTGCTCTCGTGATGCAACGTTCACGTCGTGTGACGGAGGAATCAAGAGTTCAGCACGTGGACAGACGACTGAAGAGGGAGGGACACACGCAACGCAGTGTCGAGCTAAAGTTATATAAAAGCAGAGTGAAGGTCAACTCAGCATTAACGGATTGACGCCGACTCGAGGCAGCCATGTTTGTTTGCGTCGGCGATTTCGCAATAGGGCTCCCAAAGAAGAATTCTCAGAAATAAGAAATCAAAAAGACCTGAATATTGACACGAGCATATGAAAAGAGTCTCTCTACTCGGTGACAGACATCAGCTGCTGTAAAGCTACATTTGGTTAATTCATGTGGTTGCTCTCGCTTCGTGGTCTTTTGGTTTAAGGCTTACGGTTGGTTTTGTTATTCAGCGCCACTCGTGTTCTAGAAAGTAGTTTTCAGTTTGTTTCATTGGGATCGTTTTCATTTCAATAATAAAATTCGTATTTTGTTCTTACTCCCATCATCCCCGGGATTCTAATTGGGGGAACCTAACAGCCTGCATTTCACAGGATTGTCAACTTAAAAAAATATTTTAAATAAATATATATATTTTTTGTTTGGGGAATATTGGTTAATTTAAATATTTTAAATATTAAGCAGTGGAACAAAATATCTGGATAGCTAGCTTAGCCTGTACATACATAAGTAAAGTACATTAATTACTGGCTTCATGACACCATATCAACTAAACCCATATTCATATACGCTGTACTTTATACTTCAAAGTGAGCCCTATAGTCATGTCTTCATTCTGTCAGCGAGAAGTAGACACTTCACTACCTTATTTATTTAAATCATTTCAAAATTCAAGTATAATTGTCTTGATTTAAGAAAGTGCTACTGAATTGATTTATTTATAATTTCTTTCGCAGTGAAATATGATAGCAGACATGTCAAACACATACATAATGTGACTATAAACCACACAGCTCATGAACGTTTCCCAGAATGCTTACAGATTGTGTCCTATTTAGAAGATGCCGGGCCCCGTTGTCGTCCAGCCTCCCCTCAGTAATCAATAGCCGTCTTCTCCAACACGCCGGCCCGTTATTTATATCTGCCTCTGGACTTTATGGGGATAGGTCAGAGTGAGCGCTGCCCTGAAACAGCTTACTGCAGCACTCCAGGCCTTTGCACAGAGGGGAAATTTATTTTTCTCATTTGGTATGCGGCGCCGAATCCAAAGTTGAGGAGTCCATTGATTGCCGTTGCCGGAGCGTTTCGCTCGTCACGTTTAATGTGTGCGGTGTGTGTGTGTGTGTGTGTGGGTGTGTGTGGGTTTGGTCAAGTGTGTGCAGTCTTGATGGGCTCTTTGGGAAAGTGAGAACACAGGGTTTACTTTTATGCTGTATTAATGCAGCTTTGCAGAAGAGTGCAGACTCTTGAAGTTAATTAATGTCACATCCCCGTAATAGTTTTCTGAACTTTCACAGCGATAATGCAGAGGCTTGGACCGGCAATATCTGCAAACGCACCCCCCCACCTCCACACCCCCTCCTCCCGTGTTGTGCTGAAAGTTATAAATCATTTGATATTGATTTTTGACACCTGCAGGAAAGAAAAAGGGGAGAGTCCTCAATAAACCAGACAAAGATCAAAGACTTTGTCTGTCCTGATGTCGCCGTTTGTGATTTTTCGATACATTACCTTTGGCGTTGTTCACGTGGGAGCGAGGCGCCTCGCTCTTTGTTCTCAAGCCGAGCTGTGCTTACTCATCCTCTCTCGTATTCTCGGACTTAGTTTGAAAAAGTTAACTATTCAGCAAACATTCCCAGACGCTGAAAACAAGCCAACAGATATCTGTGATTGATGATGACGTTGATGTTAAATCTTCACCTAGACGATATCTTGTGTTGTTGATATTACAATATGTTTTATGTTCTTGTCCATTTAGTGTTTGCATACGATGCCATGCACACCTTCTGTGCACTGTTCTGAGTCACTGTAATCAACAGTAGCAAACAAACAGGACTTTCACCCAGCAGATCGCTGTTCATCTCCCCAGTGAAACCTAAAGTAAACGTCGTTGTGCTTATTAATAAGGATACATAAGAGAGTCCGTCGAAAGCCAGTTGTTATTTATTTACACTCGTTACGTAACACTATTATTTGAACACGAACCAGGTTATTCTAACCTAAACCAGGTAGTGTTGTTGCCTAAAACTAACCAATCGTTTCACAACGTTAACCAGTTGGTATTGTATGTTTCTGCAAGCGAGAAACACGACTTTAATGAAACATAACGATGGCCAAAGTGGAAAACCTCCTCTCTGCAAAATGATACAGGAAAAGTGGGGAATAACCTCCTATCTGCACTTTGTATTTTGTATTATATATTGAGTATCCTTAACAAATAGCATGCTGCAAGAAAACAACAAGTTTTTTTTGGTATTCTCAAAAAAGTAAATTTTTCAGATCAGAGGTTTTGCTCTTCGGCCATCGATATGAAAATGTCCACATCCAACATATCCCTTGGTTTGCAGAAACGTACAACATAAAAAAATCTGGCAACTGGGTTGCAATGCTCCCTTTGGCCCAGACAGCTGATCAAATCAAACCCCTGCTTGACCTCGTCCTTCCTGTTTGGATGCCGGTACATGTGGTAGGAACAGTGGGACGATGGCTGATGCAGACCAAAGGTTACGATTAGCAGTATCTATTAGCAATGAACTATATAATTCAACTGCACAGTAAAGGCTAACGCTAACGGCACAGTAAAGGCTAACGCTAACGGCACAGTAAAGGCTGACGCTAACGGCACAGTAAAGGCTGACGCTAACGGCACAGTAAAGGCTAACGCTAATGGCACAGTAAAGGCTAACGCTAACGGCACAGTAAAGGCTGACGCTAACGGCACAGTAAAGGCTAACGCTAACGGCACAGTAAAGGCTAACGCTAACGGCACAGTAAAGGCTGACGCTAACGGCACAGTAAAGGCTGACGCTAACGGCACAGTAAAGGCTAACGCTAATGGCACAGTAAAGGCTAACGCTAACGGCACAGTAAAGGCTGACGCTAACGGCACAGTAAAGGCTAACGCTAACGGCACAGTAAAGGCTAACGCTAACGGCAACAGCTCAACGTGTGCTCTGCTAAGATTTGTGTGATCGCGGCCTTAAAAAGTTGCGATCTATTTCCTGATCCAAACCACGGGAGCCAAAGTTATTCGCCTTTGTTGCTCATGTTTTTTCCAACAACATAATAATTTAACATAACACACCCTTCATGCCTCACATGTAATGGATCTTTTGCATTTGTTTTCACGCCGCACAGATGGCAATTCTGGGAATAATCGCTGTGTTGTTGAAAGATTAATCTCTGTGACTTGAATTTAATGAAAACACATCGGAGGCACAGCCTGGACCTGGTGGCGTTCCAGGCCCAGAGCCTCTGTTTGCTCCGCCTGTGTTGTTGCGTGGTGAGGTAACGTATGTGGACGCGCTTCACTGGTCAGACTTTATGATTTCCTCTGTTGGGACCGAGAGGGGCTCCCGGGGCTGTGGTGGTCCTCGGCTCAGGTGATCCCCCTCTGGAGGAACACCCTGACGAGGCCTGTCAGCTCCGCTTTAGTAACTCGGACATGTGACAGCAGCATCCGGCCTCCCGTGCTCCCTCACCACACCGCTCCTCTGCCTCACATCCTCTAATACCCTCTTCTCGTCTTTTTTTCCATCTTTGTTGCCTCTTTCATGTCCTCTGCTGACCTCTCCTCCCCTACAACCTTCCCTCATCTCCTCTGCATGTCCATCCTCAGGTTTTCTTTGTTTTTTCACCCTGTTTCTCTTCCTTTACATTTATTTGTCTTTCCCCTCTTCTGACCCCACCTTGCTACCTCTCTTCAGCCCTTTTACTTCATTCTTTCTCTCCTCCCCTCACTACCTTTCCTCATATTCATCCTTCTTCCCAACTTTGTTCTCTGTTATCTTTTCTCACGCCTTCTGTATCTCCATTCTCTTTATTTTCTTTATCGTTTCAGTAACGGACTACTTGGAACTGCGTTACATATTTAGGATACAAAAACAGGTAACTGTATTCCGTAACAGTGAAATAAGTCGTAAACAATAATAGATAGGAATAGATTAGGTTTCAATGGGGAATACTAACAAAAGTTGTATATGTTTAAGATAAAGAAGGGTATCCTGTGCAGATACGCTGACGTTAGGCTACAGCCGGACACGAGTCTCACACAAAGAAATGCTTTCACAAGGTGGACATGTCCCCATTGTGTTGAATGTAAAGCAGGAAAGAGGAACAACATCACAGTTCAGTGCAAGTTATCACTTTCCAGCTCATCAAGATTATTATTTTCACTGAGAGGCAGCCCAGCTAGAAAAGAAGTTTAAAATTAATGTGCCACTTCCAATTTCTGCTAAGGTCAACACAACCGGAACAGCCCTTCTAAGAAAAGTTCAAAGCTTCATTCATAACGTTGACATTCAAATTATTGTTATTATCTTACAGAAACATTGCGTGCAAAGTACACCTTCCACGTTCTCTCTCGCTCCTCTCTCGTCTCTTTTGTTGTCTCAGTCTTCGTTCCAAAAGACAAAATGGATTGAAAAAATATTCACAATGGGTTTTTATCTCACAAAATATTCTGCTTCAATCCATATTTGTTGTTGTTTAGCCTTTTCAAAAGTACCGTGGTTGAAAACTGTTTACTTGTTCGCATGCACCTGTACTAACGGGGCTGTCTGCGGCAGCAATCTAACAGCACCATACATCATATTTATATCACCACAATACTCTATTTTTCTCATCTTTTTTCCGGCGATGACATCAAGAAATATGATAACAGACATTTGGAGCTTCATTTAAAAAACACATTGTGTTCAACCCAAGAAACTTTCATTTATATTGGTACTGCTGCTGCTCCGAGGTAACCCCGGTAACACTAATGCATGATGGGTGGTGACAACATGTTCACAGATGGAAGGCAGCGTTTAATTGTGATGTTGTTCCCCTTTTCTGCTTTACATATACAATAATAATAAGAAGAAGAAAAAATTTCCCCTTGCAGGATTAATAATGTATCTATCTATCTATCTATCTATCTATCTATCTATCTATCTATCTATCTATCTATCTATCTATCTAATAATGGCAGCATGTCAGCATGCCTCTTTTCTCTATCTGCATATTTGGTATTGAGGTAAATCTAAAGTAACTAAAAGTTATCCAAATACATTACTTTCATATAGTGATGCTTGGATTAGGTTACTATTGAATTGCAATTGTAAAGTAACCCTTCCAACCCTGGTCTTGTCTTACATTTACTACATTTTTGTCTATTTTCCAACCAACATTTTGCTCTCATTTTTCCATCCCTTCATTCCTCTGTTGTCTTCTCTGTTTTTTAATCTCGACCAAACCCCTCTCTTAATCTAGTTTTCAACCATATTTGTCACATCCTTTTTCCTTTCTTTCTTCCTTCACCCCTTTTCATGTCTTGTCTCTACTTGTTCCCTCTTCCTCCTCCTCCTCCTCCTCCTCCTCCTCCTCCTCCTCCTCCTCCTCCTCCTCTGCCCTTGCCTCTGCGATCCTGCCTGCATCTGCATCCTGCGCAGCGTATAAATCACCTTTTTTACCACCGCGTGTCGCCGCTCCCTCCTCCCGCTGGCCTGACTCTGTCAGAGGACGGTGGAGGAGGAGCTGATGATGTCACGGGACGCTGCTGTCATGGCATGACCCATTTGGGAAAACCTCAGAACAACCTGGTCGACTTATTTTTTACCCCCTCTTTGTTTCCGTGACTAATCATTCTGTCCATTGTGGGGACGCGTCCACATCTTGGCAGCAGCTCCTGTGACACCAACGACCCGTCCTTTTATTACTTCCTGCCCGGCTCTTTTCTAACTGCAGCAGAGAGCTGTACAGAACCCGGACGTCCTCCTTTGATTCTGAATATCAAACATATGTTTGTTTGAACAAACCAACAAATGGTTCTCATTTGTCTGCAGAGGACTGCCATTATTTGCATGACCACTAACATGATTACTTATTTTAAAGATGCCCTGAGCAGAAAAATGACACTATTATGTTTCTTCATTCTTGTTTTCTTTGAGAAGTAGCATCGTGGGGTGAATTACATTTACAGGAGCAGCCATTGTTCAATGCTCCGTCTCATTGCCGTGGCTTTGTGTTTTTTTACTGGTGCACATCTGCGTCCACATGAGCTGTGCTGGGTCGTGTTCGGGCGACATATCGGAGATGTGTCTCTTAGAGGAAGGCGGTTTATTAGTTAATGCAGTTTGCAGCGCTGGCGGGCTGGTAAGACCGGTTCACGGCACCTTGGAGAGGAGTTAAGTGATGCAATCGATGGCTGCGAGGAGAGGACGTCGTCTGTATTCATGGAGACGTGGAGGCAGCCTCTCTCCCACGGGTCAGAAACAAAACCCTGGTGAAGGCTTTAATGGGACGGAGACACATAACACTGCAGCTGGCCGGGGTTAGAAAATGGGATGAAATGTGCACAGTATAGTAATAGGAGTTGTTTTTTGTTATAAAACACACGCATTATGCAAAAGGTCTGTCACACAAAGTCAGTGTGTGTAAGAATGTGCAGAAAAAAGCTGGTTTAGTTTAAGCTTCTCAGGCATTGTACTGAGCAAAGACACAATTGGGCACAATTAAGAAATACTGGGTTGTATCTGTTACATGAACACTACTTCAAAAAATTATATTAGTATATTATGTTTCAAGGATAACAGCCTGCATGTGCTTGAACTTATATCTCTTCTGCAATTTTTATTTTGTTTCATTTTGGGAAAGAAAAAGTGAATTCAACACGCTCTGAGATCTGCCCGCCGACAACAGTCTGCCTGCAGTGCCTTGCTCATGGGCACTAAAGAGTGGCAGAGATGGGAGGTTCTTTCTCAGCAAGCTAGCAACCTAGCTAATGGATGACAAACACAATGGCAGGATCAGGGATTTTCGTTTAGTCACTGAGAAGGACTTTCAAGAGTCGTCTGAAGATAATAATAATTAATAGTTAATAGTTAATAGTGCAGCACTTTAAAATGTTAAATGTTTTTTTCTAGTACTGAACGATGTGTTTTCAGATATTTCCTGATCACTTGTAGGTCGCAGACCCCGCTAGAAAAGCTAGGACCGATCCGGTCCAATATCTGGTTCGGGTTCGGATATGACGTGATTAGCGCATCGAAGCTAAGCTAAGCTAGCTTACCGTTTGTTAGTCACAGTCGTTGAGAGTCACTCCTTGGGCTCTCACTAAAGCGCTCAACATTCAGGCTACTATATGTAGCACTATAACAGCTGCTTTTAAACTCTGCATGGTAACCAGAGCAACCGCTCAACGTCCAACATGAGCAGACCTCTGGCCTCGCCTTTTATGACCTGATCAAAATTCATTTGTGTGTAAAAACATGTTTTTTTTTAACTTGTTTCGTGGGTTCTTGCGATAGTGTATTTATGTATTCACACCTCATTTCATCTGAACTCGTGGAGGAGTCCACCTGTAGTTGAAAACCGCTGTGACGATTGGTTGACGATAAAGGAGCAATTTGAATCTACACCTTGTTGTGTGGGAAGCACTTAATTTACACTTCATATTAATTTGATAACTAGTGCATGATTAAGGATCATAACAATATATTATGGTCAGGTGTGGGCAACTCGAGACACTCGATGGAGGTGAGGGAAGGTTGTTTCTGAGTAATGATGTCCACTTGATTCATGATGGGACGCGGACCATCCACTGACCTCTGACCTCAGACTTTAGGCTGCAGTACGAAACGTCTCCTGAACTCTGAGTGAACTTTTTACTTTCAGACAATTCAGACAATTTTAATAAGGGCATCACGGGAGACAAAGTTACTTCTTGCTTGTGCTTTTCATATTTGTGTTGTTTGTCACGTATTGTGGTGATTGCTGCTACCGTTACCTCACCACTACTTCTACACTCTCGTGTTGTAAATCACTTGTTTTCTGCTCCGGGATCTAACCAACCTCGTTTACATTCTGAAAACATATTTTAAATTACCCACCAGCTCTGCTCCTCGCCACATTAGGAAAACATTTTGTTGCATTAATCACTCCGAGCTGACATTGCTTTCACACCCACGCTGGAGATGATTCGCTCCGCAGACAAATGGCTGATCAAAGCAGCAAGAACGCTTCCATCTGGAGACTCGGCTCGATGACCTCCTTTGGTTTCTTTCCCTCGCTCTCCATCCCTCTTCCTCTCTGTATGGAAGACATGACTCTACTGCCAGCAAATTAGCTTAGCTTAGCATACAGAATGAAAACAGGGGGAACAGCTAGCCTGGATCTGTCATAAAGTCAGTCCATACAACAAACTGTTTAAAAGAAGTGCCAGAGTTTATGTGCTGGACTATTTCATGACAGGCCCACGGCCCAACCAATGGGAACCATTCATTTACATCCTGACGTCATTCTTTTTTTTTTTCTCCTCATGAAAGTTGGAAAATTGCCTATCCTCCTTTTGAGTTTATAATTACAGTTATTCATTTCAGGACAGAGTGGTAGAGGTGAAACGTTGACCCCTATTTGTGCTTCAACTTTCAGCCAACCTCTCCACGTGACAGATAGAAGAAGATTACGTTTCCAAACTCATTGCACTCGTCGTATTTTCATATTGTCGTTTCACGGTGAAGGATGAAATCTATATTCAATCCCTCAACCCATAAGCCGCCTTTTGGGGCCAACTTTCCCTTTTTTGTTCAATATTTCCTGAGTCTGTGTCCAACCCGGAGCTACTGAAAGAAAGAGCGGAGATGTAGACACAGTTTAAGAGAGAAATGAAACGTTCAGAGGGATCTGTGGGAGCTATCGCCTGTAGCTCTGCTGCATACAGAGAATCCAATAATATAATATTTAGATTCTGAGAGAGTCTGCTCTAACAGCAGATTATGTCTTTAGACCCCACAGGAGACCGTCTGCTTTGATTAGCTCAAACTTCACAATTTCTGAACTGAAGCCAAAACTAGCCAGTAGTTATTAGACTGTCCGCGCTTTTAGTACTCAAACTCCCACCAGACCCACAACCCAGATACCCTTTATTTCTAACTTGGCGCAACACTGTATAATTACATTGTATATCACCAGTGAAAGCCAGGCAATCAGAAGAAGCATGAAATGGGCCTCAGTTTATTGTAAATCCATTCACATGGCTGCATTCGGTTTTGCAGTACTCCCTTGCAGGTCTTCCTCGGTTTGGGTAGGAGTTCAAAACTCGAATAGGAAATTCAGGCTTTATCACCAGTTTTAATCTTTATAGATCTCTGTGGCTAGAAATCAACTTCAAGTAGCACCTGAACAGCAGCTACAAATATGTTGTTGACTTCTCTCCTCGCTGCACTGATGTGGAAACGTTCAGTGGTTTCAGACGCATCACATTGGACTCAAAAATGTCACATGACACGGCAAAACAAAGTGCCACGTGGACCAGCAGCATTGTCAACAATGCATGTCTGATAAACACATATTTCACAAGTTGTGGAAAGCAGATAAAAAGAAAATAGCGTACCAACACTCAGTGTACCAACGGTGTGTAGGACGTGGAGGCCCCTCCCTCTCTAAGAACCATCGGTGGCCTTCGGTGAAAGGCTCTCTCTAGAGTCGCCGTTTGGTTTGTCCGTTCTGGGCTTCCGTAGGAACGTGGCGGTGCAAGAGGACTCGCTCCCTATGTAGATATGACCGGCTCAGCTTCAGCTAACAAAAACCCAACGACTCGTACTTCCTGGTGATTATACAACTAATGAAAATATATCCACGAATGACAGATCTCCTGTACATTTCTGTGACACACTGGCCCTTTAAATGCAATGGAAATGCAAAAGTTCAATCAGGAAGACTATCTTCAAAATGAAAAAATACAAATAAAAACACCATATGAACTCTACGTCACGCCTCTAACCTCCACTGGAAGTGTTTCAGAAGAAAAAGCGTCTTCAGTCTGTTTTTTCTTCTTCCCATATAAAATACATTTGAAACTAATTTAGATGTTAGTTCTACTTGAGCTTGTCGAAATGCACATTTATATGCTCTCATGAGGTAACGTCCCCTCGGAGATGCTGCTCTTAGTCCAGGAAAACTAGAGCCAGTGGACGCCATGACGCCAGTGGAGCCTTCCAGCTGGACAGCTTTGGTTATTGGATGTTAGTGATGAACACCCTTGAAAATATTTAATTTTTTTATTTATTTAAGGTAGTTATTTGGGCTCATACACGCATAATTTATGTTAAATAATTAGTCAAATCAAAGAGTGGTGGTTATCTTTCTTATTGAATGAGAGGAGTTTAGTACAACTACAGGAAGGACTTATGTTGCTCTGGAAACACCTTTAATGCCCCGAAATGTCCACAGGACGATCAACCATGGGCCAAACAACTCATGTTCCACCTGAATCAAACTGAAGTGAAAGGGGAGAAGAAAAGGAATGGTAATAATCCTATTAATAAAACATGTACTATAAATACATTAGGAGAGGAGAGGTAAGAAAAGGATGAATGATGGTGATCAGCATGTTGAAATATCACTCATAGTGACAATTTCAAATATTTTACAATAATAAAGCTGATGTAGAGCATAGTAAAGTCTGTCAGAGAGATTACCGGCCTCAATGCCGTTTGCACAACAACAAGCATAACACAAGAGTAACAGATGAAGAGAGATCTGTAGGCTCATAGCCAAAAGAGTATTTTATAAAAGCTCAAGAGGAGAGGGGAGGAGACAGACGGAGACATAAAGGAAAGACTGACTGCGGGGGAACGGAATGAGACACATTCATTCACACAAAAAAAGGCAGAGAGAGAGAGAGAGGGCTGGCAACAGATTGAGAGAGAGAAGGGGAGAGAGAGAGAGAGAGGGAGAATGGGAGGATGGCCAGAGGGGGGAAAATGGCAGAAGAGTCAGGACAGAGTGATGGAGGAGCGGGGAGAAGGAGATAAAAGTCGCTGAGGGGCCGGCTCTTTTACCATCCGTCTCCTCTGTGCTGCTGCAGAGGGAGAGAGAGAGAGAGTCACCGGCTCGGCCATCAAGCACTTATTGACAGTACTGCAGCAGCCACACACACACACACACACACACACACACACACACACACACACACACACACACACACGCTCTACAGCAGCAATTACGACTTAGAGCTCCCAGGCAGGCCGCAGGGAGAACAGAGCGCTCTCTAGCAGCGGTGTGGCTGATGGGAGCTCCCACACTTTTTATTAGAAAAGGTAATTCTGCTGTTTGTGATGCCAAATATTCTTATTTAAAGTTACTTCCAAGAAACGAGGCGGCTGCCCCGGTGGACGGACCCGGAACTGGCTCTCCACGCCGCTCCTCCCGGTCCCAGCTGGGAGCCGACGCCACGCTGCTGGAGACCCAGGACGTCCTGCTGGACCCGCTGGAGGGAAGGGGGGCACGGGAGAACCAGAACCAGGACTCTGTCAGACCCCGCTACAGTAGATTGAGAGGTTTCCTAAAGGGAGTCTGGTGATCCGAGACACTACCACTTTAGTCCACAGGGACCGCCATAATCAACAAAAAATTAAAGTTCCTGTATAGCTTTTAAAAAAAAAAAAAGATTGGAAAATAATATTTTTCTTAGACGATGCTAGTGATGTCTCTGTCGTTCAGGTTTGTGGTTACTTACGTCTGGTTTTACAACTACAGAAATGAATCAGGTCTGTCTGGATTCTCCTCATTTTGTTTTTTACTTTACAAGTTGACTAAAATACCAGGAAGCATCATTAGTGTGATCTCTTTAAGGTCAGACTTGTCATGGCTGCTTCTGATCCTCCACCCTCTTCCTCCAATAACTGCTGCCACATCCAAGCCTTCTAATTGGTCCTTTCCCCTCCGGGAACGTAACGCCCCCCCAAGGTAGTGAGTTCCTGAATGTAGATTTTGTTACAGCTGAGGAGATGGTGCTGAATCCAAGTCCAATCCGTAGAGTACATCCAAAATATTCTGGTTCCTAAAACACAATGGAACCCGGGACCGAACCGAGAACTGGTGCTGTGTTGATGCAATTACATACAAAATCAATACAATGAGTCAGTGATGAAGCAAACAAATATTGTACCGAAGATAACAGTCCTGAGAGTGTTTTGGAATACGAATGAATGTCTGAGGGAGACTTTAAAAAGTTCTTGAAAGCGCTAGGCGAGTCATGAGTTATATTTATATGTAATACACACACGTCTGCCATGTGTTCATATCAAAAATGTGAAATGTAAAAATGTAAGAGAGGAGCAGTCTGTTCCTGCCTCTTGCTGCTCACCAGCCACTTCCTCACCAACGTAATCAAGTCAAGCTACATGCTGGAAATGTGATTCTACACGTTTTTAAACGTGCGTTGTGTGTGGGAGGAGTGTTACGCCCTCTAGGTGCTGCTGTGTTTGTGTCTCTTGTCTCTTTTTCTTACTCTTGTCTCTTTAATGTTTGGTGTCGCTCCAGTATTCCTCTTCCTCTTCTCTTCCTCCTTTGTTGTGATCCCCTCCCCCTCCTCCCCCATTTCCCAACCCCATTCTGTCACTCGCCCCGCCCGGCCCGGCCCGAAACCCACATATACATCAAAGCCGCACTATAAAGACGCTGTGCAGCCAGCATGGAGGTGCTATTGGCAGAACTATAATGGAGACAACGATTTATGGTCCCCATCAGGTGTGTGTGGGAATGCATTTCTCTGTGCACGCACTCCATGATCTAATGGACTTTTCCTAATTTAGATTAGTTTGGCAGAGAGAGAGAGAGAGAGAGAGAGAGAGAGAGAGAGACAGAGACAGAGACAGAGAGAGAGAGGTGTAAAATGCTAAAGGTGAAGCTTTTGAAGAAGAGTAAAGTTGGAAAGAGAAAAGGAACCAAAAGAAAGCACTGAGTCCGTCATAAAAAAAGGGCTGAACGTGTCATTTTAGTTTATCATTTTGATTTGGTGGGAAATCTCTTGGATGATTTTCACTGCTTCAAACAGCAAGCGGGGCTTTGCAGAAAGAGCCTTCGTCTTCTTCACAGAGAGAGTGTTGAAACAGGCGTTTTTTTTTTTTTCAGGCTCGTTTTGTGATGAAGTTAGCTTTCGCAAGGAGAGCGGACGAGAGCAGGAAATGGGACAAAAAGGTCAAATGCAACAGGACCATCAAGCAGAGACCATCTTGTGATGGGGTCACGGCAGCCCTGGTCCCGTACAGACATATCTCCACAGTGCTGTGTCAGCGCTAACCAAAAAGTGTCTGCACACATTAGCATTCTGGTAGAGAGAAAAAAAACACTCTGCCTTGCTTGTGTTTTTTTTTTTTTTTTTTTTAAAACAAGCACAGGATGCAGCAGAAAAGATAGCGCCGATAGAGGAAGGGGAGGAGAATGCGTCCATTGGCAGACTTTTACCCACACCTACATCTGATGAGTCACCCTACACCAGCCATGGCGTCATATCGGGCCAGCGGTGAAGTTGGGGAGCAGGAAGTTTCCTGACTGTATCTCACACAAAATCAGTCCCAGGCCAGACGAGAGGTATCATCTCTCCAGCGTGTTCTGGGTCTACTGAAACCCTCTCAAAGGAGCCCAAACCAAGAAGGAGCAGCGGCTCCACTTCGAGCTTCCTCCAGATGTCTGAGCCCGGCCAGCCTACGAAGGAAGCTCTTTTTGGCCACTTGTATCCACGATCTCACTCTTCTGGTCACCACCCAGAGCTCATGACCATAGGTGAAGGTCGAGACGTAGATGGACTGGTAGATGGAGAGCTTTCGCTCGGCTTCCTCTTCACCACGATGGTCTGACGGCGCACCGAACCGCCTGTCCATCTCACGCTCCATTTTACCTTCATTCGGGAACAATCCGCCGTGTTCCCGACAGAGAACCACGGCCTCAGACTCGGAGGTACCGATTCTCGTCCTGACCGCTTCACACATCGGCTGCAAGACCGCCCCAGTACGTGTTGAAGGTCACGTTCTGAAGGAGCCAACAGAACCACATCATCTGCAAAGAGCAGTGACACGATTCTGAGGTCCCCAAACTGGACACCCTCCTCCCCCCGGCTGCACCTTGAAATCTTGTGCATGAAAATCCCAAATGGGGGATAACAAGCCTGGAAGAGGGCAACACGCACTGGAAAACCTGTTTGACATTGGCACTGTCACAGCTGGTAACAATCCTGCATAGTCCTGGCTCATCCCACATGAGCCCAGTGGTCCCGATCCAGAACCATTTACTACGAAATCACAGTTCTGCAAAGTTATCTACCTGAAAATGAACTCCTAAGTCACAGATGCACTCATTACTGTTTTTAACTGGCAGATTGTTCAAAATACAAACTCACCAGATGGTCGAAATCTTCTCAGGAACCAAAAACAAGGCTGACTTTGACTCCTTCACAGACGAGATGGTCTGACCTCACAGGGACTTAAACTAATGGTGCATTCAGGCAGGGAGCGTCCAGATTGTTTACAAGGAAAAACATTGAAGTGTATGTCTGACCTCCATTTCTTCCTCGGTGAGTGATGTCCATCTGAGCACAAACAACTGGGAGATGCAGCACGGTCACAACACCCAGAGATTTAATACACCGATGAGCACCTGCAAAGGGCTTCTGGTTTCACGTCCCAGAGGGTCTGAGTCGGATCAGCCTTGTTGTTCTGCCATGATGTATTTCCTCTTTGCATTTTTTGGGGGGTAACTGTGCAAAAGTATGATTTTCAAAAGATATTTTTAAGAACATGATGTATTTAAAAAATGCTCAAGGATTTTCATATAAAAGTATGAGCATAAAATATTTTTTTTGCTATATGTTTCATTCAGATAAATGTGGAATATGGACATTATTGTGTGAGGTAAAGTCATAGTCCCTGTAGAAGAAACACGTGGGTAGTTGTATCGATGCCTGTGGAAAGACTCGCCATTGAGCAAACAAGTGTAGACGAGCTCTACACTGAAGAGAGATGGATGGACGACGGTTCAATTTGATTGCATGTGTGTCATATGTTCTGGTACATTTTCTCTATCATATATATATATATATATATATATATATATATATATATATATATATACTGTGGCACGCTTTGCTGCGAACCCAATTTCAAGGACAATAAAGTCTCAAACTAGATTTAGTGCGAGAGACGGAAGAAGAGGTGAGGTGCTAAAGGTGGATCGTTGAATAATGAAAGACTTCGGGAGGCGAGGGAGGGACGGAGTGACAGACAGGAGGAGAGCGAGGTAAAGCGGAGAGCACGGGAGGGCAAACTGGTTTCATGAAATGTTGGCAAATGAGCTCAATGTGTTGAAAGCCAAAGAGCTGCGTGCATGAAGATAGAGGAATGTTTCCCCTCAATGTGAGGGTCTGGAAGCAGCAATAAAAAGTATAAGTCGTAAAAAGACAAGCTGTGAATATGTAAAAAAATGGAAAGCCTTAAAAAAAAAGAAGAGATTTATTCATGTCCAACCCTTACTTGACCTTTCACCCCCACTCGCCCCCGCTTCCCGATGTTGGACGTAGATGCTTCAGCAGGGTGGAGGCTCAATAATAGCCTCTGTCTTCACCCAGCTACTCCACAGGTCTACCCGAAATATAAATATTAGATCCTGTGGTGGAGTGGGGGGGGGGGGGGGGGCTGTGCCTTACCACTACTTCCTGCTGCAGCTCCTGTAAATGCTTGTCATGTTTTTAATAAAATATTCCTCCATCCCCCCGCTTCCTTCTGCGAGACGACAAACGGGACCAGAATAACAATTTCTCTCCATTCACCGTTAGCATGCTAATGCTCAGCTCTCATTCATATGTGAACAACAGCAGTCTTACACACACATGCCCTTATTTTACTAAACTTGTGAGGACCCTCGTTGACCCTGAAGTTAACCATCCCTAACCCCAACCGTCACGCTAGCATTAAAGCTATTCTAAATCTATCCATCCATTATGTTCTTCTGCTTCTGGGGGGGTCGCAAGAGCAGCAGGCTTATTCCAGACTTCCTCATCCCGAGCAATGTTTTCCAGCTTTTCCCGTGGAACCGCGAGGCGTTCCCAAGTCAGACGAGATGTTTGGTGATCTGGGTCTACAGCCGGGAGCCATCCAGGAGGAACCTGATGCCCAAACAACCTCAGCTGGGCCCTTTGGCTCGAGTCCCGAGTTCCCTCTGGATGCCTGAGCTCTCTAGCATTAGCGGTCCGGCACAACGCCCGCGTCACCATGACGATGAAGACTCCGAGATACTTGAAGACCCTCGCTCGGAGCGGCGATCCACTCTCGACCCAGAGGGAGCGATCCACTGTTTTCCAGCAGAGAACCGCGGCCTCCGACTCGGAGGTTCCGACTCTGTCGAACCCGTGAATGCAACTCTAAATGTAACTCTCAAACCAAGACCTGACCTCCTCCTGGAGCTCTGAGAGACTCTGACAGAAGACAGTCATCTATCTTCAAGATGTCCAGTGCTCAGTGGGAAGAGGAGTAGAGGCCGAGTGTAGCCAAACAGAAATTCTGACCCAGAAAGTGTTGGCAGCTCACCAGTGCAGAGCTGTAGCATGCTAGTTGGGTTAGCCGGGGTTTTAAAGCTCAATGGACTACAGTTTGTGTCAAACTGTATGCCGACGCTATTAAATTGAAGACGGGTTCATCCGTGGAGAAACATTTATTACCTGATGGCATCACCAGAATGATTCCTTTAACAGAAAAGATTTTTTTTTTAATCATAAATACTTTACATTTACATTTCTGTTATTTATTTTTGTTATATATTAATTCATTTATTTACTATCTACATTATGCCAGTATTTGATTGCCTTAACTGTTTGAATAAGAATTATAACCAATGAGCAACAATTGAATGTTAATCATTTTCAAAATAAGCAAAAAGTTATTTTCTGCATTTTCTTTTTTTCCCTATTGAACCGTAAACGTACCGAACCTTGACCTGGAAAAAACAGATAAATACCGAACTGGTACCAAATGCTTAGGGACAAGGGTAGGCATGCAATTACTCTGTGAGTCTCAGATAATAACACGCAAATGCTCTCACACACCCAGAAGATACATATGTATGCACACACAAACACATAAATCAATGCTCACACTGAAGGAATGCTCAAGTGTGCACTTCCACACACGCAGGTCCAACACATGAAATGCATCAATGTAAGAGTGCACTCACACAAAATCACACACCAGCACGCTCACACACACACACACACACACACACAAACACATATATCAATACCTAGCCATGCATACACACACAACTGTTCATACGCACATGAACACACGTAACCGTAAGTACAAATATCGTCAGGAAACACACACACCACACACACCACACACACACTCAGGGGGAGGAAGCCGTCGCACACAGGCGCTGATGCAGCTTAATGACTAGAATAATTTAAAGTAAAGCTTCATACTTACCCCCCACATCACACACACACACACCCACACACACACACACACACACTTCTCACACTCCACCACCCACAGCGCTTAGCCTCCACTCTGCCTCAGCTCGCATGAATTTTTAAAAGATCGCTTTTATTACGCTTTGGTTTTTATTTGTGAACAATAGCAGCGCCGTGAGTAATACTGCCCCTCCACCCCACCCCCACCCCACCTCTACCCCACTCATCCCTCTCTGAGCAGCTATTCCAGCTTGGGGGGTGGGGAGGGGGAGGAGGGGGGTGCATGAGCGTGCACGCCGCAGCCCCGGCACGCTGACATATTTGCTGAATGGCAATTACGTTTCAGCACGGCTGTTGGTTTGCATCTGAAGGTGCAGCCGCGGTGCGGCGGTCTGACAGCAGGACGGCGTCCTGCAGTCAGACGCTGATGTTCTCACCGCAGTGCGTGCTGGAGGTGCGTTTCCTCTCATCGCCCAACAAAGAGGCACGTTGTGGATGGCTGGGAGAGTGGACAAAATAACAGGAACGCCTGGAAATCTAACGCAGTCCAGTTACATTTTGACTTGACAAATGAATAATAATTGTTTAGTGTGTAAATCAACAAACACCCAGCCGGACACTTCCCCCTAATCCTTGTTTGCTAATCCCAAGTAAAGTATATTTAAGAAGGCATTAACGCCCGATGATTTTGAAGACTTTTGTTCTGTAGAGTTATTTATTCAAAATGTGTCCCACATGCAGTTCTGTTGATTTTCTCCTGCAAAATGCGAAAACTTTAACCCCATTCATAAAGTTGCATCACTCTGTATCGACATGAGACAAAGTCTTGATTTCTGAAACAAATCATTCATTATTTCATTCAGTTTTTACCTTAAAATTCCCTCAAATGTAGGACGTCCCTCTAGCAATGAAACACTTGACTGATTCCCTTTGATTCCATCCATTGACTTCAATGGAGTTGTATTTTTAGTAATGTGAGTAAACAATTTTGTATTTCAAAAGGTGCAAATTAAGTGATTTACTCTTCAGGCTGCTCTCAGACACTGTTTGTAGTTTAACATACGAAAAGTAATGTTCTTTAATTTGTATATATATCGTACAAAATGTCCTATGGTGTTCACTAACACCAGACCTTCACCCAGGAGACCACTGTTCGTGTCCTGTGTGGAACCAGAAGTTAAATTTGACTTATTTTCCACACTTAAGTACCATAGTTGTTCACAATCTTTACTTAAACCTTCGTAAAGTTGTTTCCTGGGAAAGACGGAGAGCGTACAAAAAATAACGAAGAGCTTTTCGTAAGATATCACACCCGTTGTACGAGGATGAAAAAGTGTGCAAAGCACATAAATTCATAATTTGAGAGGATTATTTTTAAGACGTGAGGACACAACACCTCAAACCAGTAATCCATGTATTCCTGAGAACCGGGGGAGGGAGGGAGCACCGGCAGCGTGCCTGGTGTTTCCCAGTCGGGGTTTAAAGCCGTTCACATGTTTGTAATCCGGACCGAAGCGAGCGGCCCAGAGGAGTCGTACGCCACGTCAGCGGCTTCCCAAGCCAATGTTCAATCACTGCGCTCGCCGCCCCCCTGGAGAGCTGCGTGACTGCTCCTTTAAGAGAAGCACTTTGATACTGTACATTACACAGGGAGCCAGAGGGCGTCGCTCACAGCGGAGAGGGTCGCCGGGGCAACAGGATGCAGAGAAGTCCGTTCGCGGCTTGGTCTCCGACGCGGTGTGATCTGTGTCCATCGCTCAGGAACCAGGAAGTCTCGCCGTCAGGCGGAAACCTCGTGTGCCCGAAGGCGTTACTTTTCAGGAAACTTTCAAACATCATGCACGAAAGTAAAGTTTAAAAATAAAACGGACAAAATATGGATATACAAGGTTTTGCGCCCGATAGCGAAGATGAGGACATAAATATCAAATCCTGCTCACAACACACTCAAATCCTTTTAATCTCTGAACACTTATTTTAATTTGGAACATATTCATCCAAAGTTGACATCAAGACGTCATCGTCGCTGAACTTACTGATAAAATTGTCATGAGGTTACCTGAGGTCCAGAGGGAAACCTGTTGATGACCCTGATACGCCGACTCCAGTAAGGTCAATACATACTTTACTCAACAAAAAGCTCAGGACCTACTTTCTGTTTCCAGGATAGTTTAGCTTCATATTTTATGAAAAATGTTTGGCAGCTCACATCAAAAAGAATTGCAACATTTGCCGTGACCCAGAGGATCCTGGTGCCGGTCCTCTCGGGCAAACAACCACCGGAAGACTAACGTCACGTCCCCCACAACTAAAGTTCATTCATAAATAAATAGAGTTCACCTCCTGTGAGTCCTCGCCTGCATACTGGAACTACTCATGAATGTTTTCAGCTTCTTTATTCCTCCTTTTTCTTTTCAAAGTCTCGACGGTTTTAGACATAAATAACGAGCTTAATTAATTTCTTTGCTGACAGAATATGTGTGTTTCATAAAATGACCTGCACCTTTTGATAAAGTCGCCAAAGAAATCAAGCCCATCGTGACCAAAGTATTTATTATGATGCTGTCCATCATTTAGTGACCTGATTCAGAAAATGATAATAAACGTATTACCTACCAGCTCGGGGCAAAGAAGAAACCATTCACATTTTGGAGTGAATATGAATACAAGCTGGATGCATAAATTATTTTATACTTTTGTTAACATTGCAAGACGATGATTTCCCCAAAGGTCTGCGCTCTCCTGCTGCCAGACCCGTATATATGTATATAATATATATATATATATATATATATATATATTGCTTATAGTGTGAATATTGTACCGCACAACAGCAATAAATGAGCAAAATAAAAATGAAATAAAGGCTGAAAGAGGAAGGATGTGATTTAAAGTGAGTGAGAGAGAAAAGTTCACGACCAGAAAAGAAGAAAAAAAAAAAGGCGATTAATAAAGTTGATTGAGTCTTCACACGCCGGTGGGCAGCTGAAGCCGGTGTTTGAGAGAAAGTCTCTGATGCAGCGAGTGGTTGGACAGCAGAGGAGGAGGAGGAGGAAGAGGAGGTGGAGGAGGTGGAGGAGGAGGAGGAGGAGGTGGAGGAGGAGGAGGGTGACATCATTTGTGGAGAGGAGGGCCTGTCAGTGCGATCACATCACCAAACTCTCTGACCTTTGAGACGGAGCCTTAAACAGTGAGGCCCGGGCGGTTTCCCTCCTCCCCGCGTGACGGACGGCTGTCTAATCCGCTCACAGATGAGTCACTCAGCCTCAGGTAGGCGGCTGCAGACCGGACCTTTTTCATCTGCTTTGTGATTCATGCTGGATTTCATGAATTTATTACACTGTAACATGTTATATTCTGATCAACTCGCATCTTAGAAGTGTGGTTGGATTTTGTTTGTCAGTTTCCTGTCGGGTCAACTCACCATCTCCCGAGGTCCATATTCAGAAACAGAGCAGGATTCATAACAGTGAGTTTAATTATTGTTTTTAAAGAGATGAGGAGAGTGGTTTGATTTGCTCTCCCTGTGCGACGTATCCTCATGGATTTGATATCTTTTTTAAATATGTATTTATTTATGTCGGGGCCATGCTATTCCACGCTTCTGGCCCCGGTGCGCCCCGTAGTGACGAGTCCCGGTGCACGCTATTAAGTCGTCCCCGTGTGCACTAAACTTAGTTTGTACTGCCGCTTCGCACCGTAGCGTGAGGCTCCGAAGATGGCGCCTCAGCTCCGTGCATGCACAGAGGCGTTTATGCTCAATCCGTTGATCGCAGCATTATTAATTATCAAACTGTACTGCGAAGAGAAAACAACGAGTGCCGGCTGCTCTCATCCAGCGTTTGTAGCAATACCTACGAAAAATGATTTGTAGATATCCCACTAAGTTATATGTTATCCCCATAATCAGGAAGCAGGAAGTATAAAGACCGGTAAGGAACACGGCGGGCGGCCGGGAGGGGAAGTGGGCGGGTCCAACACACGGCCATCTTTCAAGCGCAGTCAATGTTGATTATTATTGTTTTGTGTCACTTAACTTTGCTTCGTTGAGTAACGCCCCTTCTGTAGTTATTCTAACCCAAACAACAATCTATTCCTGAACCTCACTAAGTTTTCTGTAGCGATGGAAGTTTATTTTGGAACGAGCGGTAACTGATATGAAAAGTGAGGAGTAACTTTTCCGACGGGTATCACACGAATGAGGCTACGCTGGACTGGTTCCTCCAACGCTCACATCCTCTGACGAGGCCATCGAGGTTGCAAAGGGACGGCTGTCACGCCTCCATCATTCATAACAAACCGGGAGGGCCATATTTCCAGCTCGGGAGACGGTTCACGTTCACTAATACCTCAGACGTATTTCTCTCCAGCAGATCTGCTCAGCGTGCTTAATTCAATTAGCATTTCTAGCATCATTTTCATGAATTAGACGCATCCCTTCTCTCCGTCGCTCAGCCTCCACCCGGCTCTGATCGCGGCCTCCTCTCCTGGGTGTTACAGATAAGGAAGGAGCGGCCTCATCTCGACGTGTCTCGGGGTTTTAGAGGCCAGCTGTAAGCCGAGCGACTCGGATGCAGACAGCTGCTTGAACGATGTACAGTTTTCCAGCAGACAAGTTGCCGTCGGCGTGGAGGCTAACTGGGCTGATTGCTGTGTAAATCACTGGAAACGTGTGTTGATAAGAAAGAGAGGGAACCAATCTCCTCAATGAATTCACGTCCTTCTGTCCTCTAAATCACTTCCTCTGACTTTGTCCTGTGCTTGCACCTCGGCGTGTTCCTCTTCTGGTAAGAAATACACCTCCAGCCCCGGAGTCCTTAAAACTGCATTCACTGATCTTTATTTCTTCTTTCTGGTCTTTTGGGTGCAAAGAAAGTCCGAAGAAAGTTTTCTTTACAGTTGTGTTAGCAAGAAAATGCCTTCTCACACATCCAGCTGACCCAGAGCAGAAGTAGCTTTGATTCTAAGTCTATTCGTGTCCGCCTTATGAATGAAAGTCCAATATGTATTCTCTTTATAGCTCCAGATTGGTCACCACCATCTGCTCGGGGAAAAATTAAAACTGCCCCACAATTTATTGCTTCTGGTTGCCTTGACTGACCAGATGACAGGTCTTTAGATTTTGAGCCAGAATAAAAGCTCTTAATATGTCACTTTAATCAACTTCAATATGGTTTAATGCAAATAATAGTAACCGTTCAGATTTATTATGAGGGGAGTTTTGTAAACGCTTTTTTGTTGAGCAGTTTGCTTTGATGTTTTCAGAGATGTGACGGTGCAGCTGGAGACAAGGTTACAAGTTAGAAGGTTACAAGTTGTTGTTTTTATTGTCAACAGGGTTGCTCAACGAAATGCAGATTGCAGTCCCATTTTGCTCCACAATAAAACAGAAAAACTTTATCACACGTGGAGGAGGAGTTGAGGAGGAGGAGTTGAGGAGGAGTTGAGGAGGATGAGTTGAGGAGGAGGAGGATGAGTTGAGGAGGAGTTGAGGAGGAGGAGGAGGGTGAGTTGAGGAGGAGTTGAGGAGGAGTTGAGGAGTCTCAGTCCGAGGAAAGAAGCCGGTCTGAAGTCAGCTGATACTTCTGTATCTCTGCTGGGTGAACCGGTTGAGTCTGAGCTGGCTTTCGTCTTTTAACTCTTCTCACCGATATCCCTGATGCTCAGCAGATGGTAGGTACCAGGGAGGTTGTTGGTTTTAGTCTCCCACCGTGGAGCCAACACGTCTCAGTCGGGAGGCCTTCTGTTGCTCCTCTTGTCACGGTAATGTTGCCTTCTTAAGTTACCTCCAGAAATACAGCTGTTGATGAGCTTTTCTTCCCGGGATGGAGACGTGTGAGGACCACGTCAGGTGGTTTGTGACGCTGATTCCCAGGAAGCTGCTAACTCGCTCCACCTCAGCTTCATTGACGTAGACGGAGGAGAACACCTTCGCCTCATCTACGTTGGTTTTCCTGACGCCCAGCAGCGGGTCGTTCTCTGAGCATCACCCTGCAAGGCCGCTGGTTTCCTCTCTGGATGAAGTCTCATCGTCGTCAGTGTCGTCTGCAAACTTCACAGCAGAGTTGCCTCCATGTGTTCATGTTCTGGGGGGCAGCAGACCTGGTCCGGCCTTCGCTTGAGCGTACTTCAGTCTTCTTGAGGATGTCGTTCCCGACATCTTTGAAGTCTACGTGCTCCAGTCTGCTGATCACGTTACCACGTCTCACACACCGATTCAATGCTAAAGTAACGTCTGTGCTAACGAAGAGCTAAGACAGGTGCAAAAGGCTCAGATGGTTCCACCGACCCCTTCACGTTACCTTCAGGCTTTTGATCCATCGTTGATACAAGATTATGGAGAAGTGGAGCTTTACCCTCGTGGTTTAATGACAAACACAAACCTTTGTTGAGAACACGGCGGAAAAAAACCCCCAAATTCAGGTTGAAATTCCCGTTTGTGAATCACCGTGGAACAATCAGCGAGATGCCTTCAACGCAAACATAAATAATGATTTTCCCCCGACGCACACGGCTCACATGAAGAGACAGACGAGGCTCGTTGTTGTGCTCTCAAGGTAATCTCTGCTGATGCTCCAACTCAAGCGCCTGACACGGAGTTATTCTAGTGCTTTGATGGACACGCGGTGTCACGGGACTCACGCACACATTGCTCAAGGGCACCTCAACAGCAACATTTAATGAGGGGCCGCATCATCCGTCATGTGTCACGGCCGGCGTCACGTGGGCGGCGGCTCACGCGGCGCTACATCTCTTTCTTTACCTTTTGGAATAAATAATCTGCGCAGAGTGACAGAGGGCTTTCAGAGTTCTCAGGCCACGGGAGCCGCAGAGTGCATTTCTCTGTAAGCATGCCTCATCTTTCTCTGAGCAACATATGGCTATTAGTCAAAACCTTCCTCTGCTTGAGCTGAGTGGACAGCAAGGATTACATAACAGGTTTACTCACTGTTTCCATGTGTGTTTTATTTCATTTCATATCCAAAAAGCTGTACACACAAGGGGCCTTTGTTCATGTTTAAAAAGGATATATAAGATGGCGGTAAGCCGTAATGTGTCCCAACTTTGGCCCCCGGCAGTTGTATTTAACAAGCTGAGCGGATTTAATAATTTGTGCTAACAAACGGCTCCCGGCCGTCCTCCGCTGCCAGCTCTCCTCCGAAGAGCGAGCCGAGGGTTTGACAGCAAGATAACAGCTGTTGTAGCACAGAGGTAGAACACCGGACGTCCTTCAGAGCCTCGTCGCTGTGCGTCAGTGTGTCGGTGCCACGCGGAGAAACGCGACAATTAACAGAAAGACGCGTCTGCGCTCGCTTAAATCTGTACGTCCAGAGAGCGGTGAGCGTGACACTTTTATCAAGAGGTTACCAGACCGAAGAAAAAAGTCTTTTGTTCCAGAGAATACAACATGGAGTTTATGGAAACATCTCTTTCAACATATTTATTATTCAAAATGTGAAATGGGCCACAACAGATGCATGAGCAGTAATAATATACAGTGTATAATACATCGGCAGTTATTAGTAATTACATTTTTTTAGCAAGTTTTTTTGGTCCAGTGAGTATTTTTACATGTATAAGTAATGAAGAGGTCACAAGGTTATGAAAATGTGCATTTAGTAGATATTTACATCTACTCCACCAAAGCATGTTTTCCCAGCTGAAAACGCACAACAATGCTAATACAGCTCGGATTATTCTGAAATCTATAAATCTATATGATTTAACAATATAGAAGTGCTGATAGACAAAATAAATCAGGAAACGTATATTAATTTAGGTAATAATAAAACAGAATTGAATGGATGTGGGGCTATAGAGAGCTGCGGGGATGGAAGTTGGCACCACTGGTTCCCTTCACAAAAAAACAATGTGATTCTTTAGTTGGATTTTGGATTATTGCAGAAAATAACACAACTTTGGAGCGTTTTTTTCAGCTAAAACCATAAACTGTACACAGGAAGTGGACGTAGTGGACACGACGTCACATGTTGTGAAGCCTCGAGTTCTGCGATTTTGACGTCGCCATCTTGACTTTTTGCAACCAGCGAACAGAAGTTCATGAAGAGGAGTGTCGTAAAGACGCTGTGTACGTCTCTAGTAGGAGAGAGGAGAGAGAATGCAGCTTTAACACATGAAGCTTTGACTTCTATACAACCAGAGGAGTCGCCCCCTGGTGGTCAGGAGAGAGAATGCAGCTTTAACACATGAAGCTTTGACTTCTATACAACCAGAGGAGTCGCCCCCTGGTGGTCAGGAGAGAGAATGCAGCTTTAACACATGAAGCTTTGACTTCTATACAACCAGAGGAGTCGCCCCCTGGTGGTCAGGAGAGAGAATGCAGCTTTAACACATGAAGCTTTGACTTCTATACAACCAGAGGAGTCGCCCCCTGGTGGTCAGGAGAGAGAATGCAGCTTTAACACACTTCCGCCTCGGCTTCACTCCTCAGAACTGGAGGTTCCCGCCTGGCTAAAATGCTCTGGTTATGTCTAGTTGCTATGATACTAAATATCCACAGAATTACAAATGTCCACACACTACTTGCTGTGGGTGAAGGGCTGAAGCACAGCGGGGGCGAGGATGGAATATGAGATTTTAACTTCTCATCAGTTGTTCTCATAGTTCAGCTCAGCACTTCTTGTTGGGATGCGCCGGTTGGGCTCTGTGGTATTTGTCCCGCCCCTCCTCCACTGTGATTGGGTCACACTCTACGCCCGTCAACCCTCTGTGACTAGAAAGAAAAAAAATAAACAGTAAACATGCACGGCGCTCGCATTGCAAAGAAGAAACAACTGTGTCTTGTTTGTTTACGCTATGCTTTGTCTCAAAATGTACTTTAGTGTGTCTTTAGTCCTCCATGACAGATGCATCCGTGTTAAACATAAGTTCTATCATGAAGAAACACGCTAAATGATTTACTAGCACATTTCATACGTGGTTAGCATTCACAAAGAGATTCAAGGTACTTTACTTGTTGTATGTTCTGATTTATTGTTTCATCTGCGTGGAGAAGATTTCCTATTCTGCATCAGTACCATCAATAAATATGACTTTGTGCTAATGAGCATGTCTTTGGTGACGATTGCTAATGACTTGCCGGTCTAATATGTTGTCGAGGGATTCATGGAGATCATTTAGACAAAAAAAAAGCTCCTAAATTGTTCCGAGAGGCTGAGGACCGGCTGAGCTGAGCACAGAGGAGCCCGGCACCTGAAACCCAAAGGTTTCTGCCAGTAACTCATCCAGTCAATTCAGCAAAACTATCTTTAACCTCCGAGAGGCTTACTGCACAGTTTTTCACCCCCCACTGTAAACATGCAGTGTGTGTGTGTGTGTGTGTGTGTGTGTGTGTGTGTGTGTGTGTGTGTGTGTGTGTGTGTGTGTGTGCGGCTGCCCTGTTTTCCTCCCCAACCATTCAGCAGTCACCAGCCGTCCTCTGTGCAACAGCATCAACGAATTATAATTAAGGCGACGCGTGTTTGTGAATGTGAGAGAGGGAGAGAGAGAGGGAGAGAGGGAGGGAGAGAGAGAGAGAGGGAGAGAGAGAGGGAAAAGGTTTCTCCACGCGCACAGATGGAATGCGTCGGTTGTGAGGGAGTAACCGACAGAATCCGAATGAAGGATGGTGGATGCACGTGTGCAGAGTGCATTTGCAAAAGTGTGTGTGTGTGTGTGTGTGCGTGTGTGTGCGTGTGTGTGTGTGTGTGTGTGTGTGCGCGCTTTGGCGTCGCAGCGGAGGGGAATCCATCATCGTCAAGCTCCTATTGATGTGATTGTCAGACTCGGTGAGGACCGATCACACTGAGATGCGCCACAAAGCACTCACTATAATTAGACACACACACACACACACACACACACACACACACACACACACACACACACTCACACACACACACTCACACACACACACTCACTCACAGGCGCGCATGTATTGTGTGCCTGAATCTTTGCGAACACACACGAATACAAATTTGCTGAAGCACACACACACACACACACACACACACACACACACACACACACACAACAGTGACATCATTCACTTCAGAGTGACTCACAGCAGTTTGTCATTTTAACCAAAATAAACTAACAGCTGCGTCCAAAGTCACTTCCTGTTTGCCGTCTATCGCACTACATTTACCTCACATCGTTCACACATTACGCTCTACGCTGAGGGGTTACTGGACAGCGGCTTTCATATTCCCACAATGCACTGAAAACAATGGCGTCCACAGATCACCTCGATGGCCGAAGAACAAAACCTCCGATCTGAAAAATTCACTTTTTTGAGAATATTAAAAATAACTTGTTGTTTTCTTGCAGAATGCTATTTGTTAAGGATACCCAATACATAATACAAAATAATTATATACAAATATAAATATATACAAAGTGCAGATGGAAGGTTATTCCCCACTTTTCCTGGATTTTGCACTTTGGCCATCGACATACTGCTTCAAGTCCCACAATGCAGTGCGTGCATCCCTTTTGCTCGACATGTAAATGAGCCGTCATGTGACACCACACCCGTCCCTGATGGAGCAACATGGTGAATATTCACAGGTGTCAAACATGTCGATTTACTGCCTCTGTACAGTGAACCGTTGAGTGTTGGTCTTTGAAGAAGGAATAATAATCTGCGTAGAGCGAGTGATCTCAGCTATCGGGGTGAATTCCAACACGTTTTTAATTGTTTTAATCTTCGTCCAGAGAGGTACAGCTTCAGTCGGGTGTCCTGTTGTGAGTAGAAACCCCTACTGGCATCGCTACGTCTCCATCCACCTGCTTTCATGAGCATTCTTTAATGTGCGTTTAAAAAAAACGAACAATTCTTGAAATATATATTCACTAACAAAGACCACGACAATAGTGATAGGAGTTTACAGATGGTTTATTGTGAGATGGAACGAGAGGGTTGGGTTAAGGAAGCGGAAAGGGATCGAGGGAGGAAGGGATGTGGGTCGAGGGAGGAAGGGATGAAGGGGGGAAGTAACAAGAAGGGTGGAGGGGGTCGTGGAAAGAAGGTTGTGGGGGTGCGATGGCTGGCGTCCGGTGGCTGGAGGGAACGGTGGGGGTGGAGACTCGTGGGTGGGGGTGGAGACTTGTGGGTGGGGGTGGAGACTCATGGGTGGGGGTGGAGACTCGTGGGTGGGGGTGGAGACTCGTGGGTGGGGGTCGTCTCTTCAGAAGCTCTGGTGGTGCAGAGTCCCCCGTTGTTCCTGTAGTCCTGTGGGAGAAGAGGCAGGGAGAAAGAGAGAGAGAGAGAGAGAGAGAGAGAGAGAGAGAGAGATAGGGAGAGAGAGAGAGAGACAGAGAGAGAGAGAGAGAGAGAGAGGCAGGGAGAGAGAGGAAGAGAGAGAGAGAGAGGGAGAGAGATAAAGGGGGAAAGAGAGAGAGAAATAGGAAGACGAGAACAGGGGTGGGGGGAGGGATGGATCAACTGAGTCGAAGAGGAAGTGAGCCGGTTCCTTGTGCTTGAGTACTGAGGGCTCGGTAACTGGCTGAGTTCGGGGCGTGGCCTTCGTTAATGAACTATGTTTTATAAAACACCATAAAAGAAGTCTACTCGCTCGGCGAAGGTGGAAACGTCGGTGAATCTAAAGAAGCAATGTAAACATCACGTGGTCCGTGGGGGGCCGTGGTCCGTTACCCCTCAATATGAGTCAGCTTTAATGTGTCCCAATACATAATAAGTCAGATGCATATGCCATAAATACCGCATGTCTCTACTGCGTCGTTGTGGATGCTTTCCTAACCATTCTGACCCACAATCCTTTAGTAACACCTCGTCGTGTTCCCTCAGTTCCTCTCTCCTTGTCCTCGCCCCTCCCTCTGGCTTCAGACAGCTTCCCTTGGAGCCCTCGTGTGTTCCCCGCCCCGATCGGCTCCACCTGCTCCACCTGCCCCCCCCTCCCCTTCGTCTCAGGACCTCGGTGTCTAGCGTTCCAGCAGTTTGCTTTTACACTCCGCTTCTCCTTGGCTGCCTTCGGCCTCGGCCCTGTCTCTGGATGTGTTTTCCTTCCTGGGTATCGACCCTCTGAGAGTAAACGCTGTTTTCTTAACTCTCCTGATCTCCAGTCGTGCTTTGGAGTCTTCGCCTCAGCGGCGGCTTGAGGCCTGAACGGCTCACAGATACGTGAGCAAGAGGGTCAAAGTTCAAGGTGCCATGTCGTGAGGAGGTAGCGTGTCCCAATTGAATTCATACTGCTGGCCACAGAGCGTACTTTATGTTAGAAGTAAAGTATGAGATTTAAAAAACGCTCAGGCTGCGTCTGAATTATTTTAAGATGGAGCATATTTCTTGGCAAAACCACAACAAAAGTGATTAAAAACGGAAATCCTTATCATAAACTACAGTCGGGGTTTGTATTGTGGTGATTAATGAGTCTATTCTTTGAACAAACACAGACACACACACACATACACACACACACACACACACACACACACACACACACACACACACACACAAGTATGTAAATATACATATGTTTATGTTTAATCTACACTCTTGTGAGTACATTTGCATGCTACATACAAACAGACACGCATGCCTGTAAGCTGGTGAACATTTTATTCATGTCTTACACAATAAAGTGTTTATATATTATTTATCAGCGCTCCAGCTTTTCCATTTATTACAAAGTAAAGCCACTAAGCAAAAAAAAAAAAAAAAGCCTCTGGTTAAATTAATATTAACATTCCTACATTAAACATTGAAAATACAAAAGACGTTCTTCATTGAAAATACTTGAGAGAAGAAGTTTCATCTCCCCGGAGGAAAATGGCGTTCTCTCCACGGACAAACAACATATGAAACAAAATATTAAAACATACAAAATGTCCCGTGAAGCATGAAGAAGAGGAAGAGAAAGAGGAGGAGGCGAGCGTCGTAGTCCGGATGACTCACATAGTGTTCAACGTTCAGCGTTCCCCCTTTTTTTTTTTTTTTTTTGTGTATTTGAGAGTCAGATTTGCAGAAGGCAGCCGGGCTTCGGTTGCTCATCTCAGCCTCTTCCTCTACGTCGGCTACATCTGTTCACTCTGCCCCACGGGAGTGCAGCTGGGCTTCGGCCTTCAGAGGACAATAGGGAGGAGACGGGCGAGCGAGGCAGAGGATGAATGAGAGAGAGAGAGAGAGAGAGAGGGGGAGATAGAGGGAGGAGGAAAAGGGAATCTTTTCTGCTTTCATAAGCTCCACATGTCTCGCACACTCAGTCCCAGAAGTCCGTGGCCTAATGTTGTTGTAACGTAGATGGATACACCACGGGGCCGGGCAGATCCCGCCGTGCAGATGTTTGCTGAGATAAACCCCAGTTCACTGCTGTTATTCTAACCAAGAGAAGGAGGAGGGGGGGGAGGAAAAAAGGAAAAAGGTTTGACCCAGAAAACCAGAAGTAATTGGACAATTATAACCAAGCAAAGCAGAATTACAAACGTCCGGTCACATCTGTGGTTCTGTGTAGCGGAGCGGCAGAGGGAGGCATGAGCGGTGACGCAGCTCGTCCAAAATACCAAAAACGTAATGTTTAATACATTTAGACCCGGCTCCAAGTCCAGGTCGGACTTAAACCAGGATGACCAGGATCTAGAACAGCTGCTCTTTCTGAAACACATCTTCAATTTCACATATTTTCAGCACAAAAACAGATTTATTTCTGATCACAATCGCTGAGCGGTGGATCTGCACCAGAGACCCAAAGTAAACGGGAGTGGTCCAAAACAGAAGAATAAGAATATCACTTGTGTTGCGCACTACGATTAAAACACATGCTCTGGTTTTCAGTGTCGAACGGCTTCCTGTGTTATAAAAACTGATGTATTTGGTTTTTTTTTTCATGCATAGAGTGCATTATTAGAATAACTTTTCTGCGTCAGATGAAAAGAAAGGCCCGTGTTAGACCTGAGGTCAGCAGCTGTGCATTAACGATCGATGGCGGCTTCCCAGGGGCCGCCGTGTGTCTGACATCAGCACTTGTCAGCGGGATGAAGAACTGAAGTGACCCGAGATCAATCTGATCCTCACGTCTGTCGTCGGAAGCGTTTCCTTCGTTAACAACATCTGAAAACACGTCTGTCTCAGATGTTTGATTTCCGATTTACGGAAGGAAGCCCTGTCAAATAAATTCACTACAGATGCAAGTGTAGGCTTCATATGCAAGGCTGTCTTTTCCTTAAAAAATAAATATATATATATATATTCAATTGTTAGTAGTTATTGTTATTAGCCAGACCAACGCTCCTTCAAAGCACAGTGGCATATGTGGAGCAGTTTGTACTCAGAAACTGGACACACTTCAAGCTCTTGGAGTGTGACTCGAAGCGTGAATGTCACCTTCAGACGGCACTTGATTCCAGCTCTTGACTTTTAAAAAAAATAAACTTGTATTCTTCCGCCAAGCAAGTACCGAGGCCACGGCTTCCTTCAGCAAACCGAACAGAAAAGCAGCTGCTGTGTTTTTACAGTTTATATTTTAGCTCACAGGTTCTCAAAGTTTTGGTCACTTAAAGGGGCAGCGCGTACCGACAACGCAGAGAGGTTATCGTGTTGACATCGTGTCAACAGAGCGTGGGAGGAATCCAGGACACGGACCTTCTGTTAGCTGGAGACACTGCTGGTTCTGGGTCCAAGCCACAAACTGTACATATGATTGGATGTTCTGACGAGTGCTTCATGTTTTAAAGCTGCATTCTCTCTCCTGACCACCAGGGGGCGACTCCTCTGGTTGTATAGAAGTCAAAGCTTCATGTGTTAAAGCTGCATTCTCTCTCCTGACCACCAGGGGGCGACTCCTCTGGTTGTATAGAAGTCTATAGAAAATGACTCTACTTCTCTCTTGATTTATTCCCTCAGTAAACATTGTAAACATGAGTTTATGTCTCAATCTCTAGTTTCAAGTCTTCTTCAATACAGCATGATGTTCATTTAGTAAATTATGGTCCATTTAGAGTCAAACAGACCATAAAGCAGGGGATGCTTTAGGGGCGGGGCTACAAGGTGATTGACAGGTCGACACCAGAGACATATACATCACTCCTCCACAGTCCAAATATGGTCACTCCCATTCATTGGTTGCAAAACATTCATAATCCAAGATGTCGACGGCCAAATAGTCTAACATGAGGCTTCATTCTAATCACAACAACTACGTTCACTTCTTACAGTCTGTGGTTCCCACGCTGGAGGCTGCAGATGCACCGTAACACCGTAACACCGTAATCCAGACGCAGAAATCCAGCTTCAACCGGAGCTCGCGCTCCAGACTGACCCCCGCCCCCCACACCCCCCCGCTCCCCAGCCCCCCCGCCCACAAACACTCATCACTGCGTTTGTTAGAGCGTCACCCATGTTCCCCTCTTAAATTGTGTCTGTCACCGAGCTGCAGACACACACACACACACACACACACACACACACACACACACACACACACAGAGCAGCCGACCGAGGCTTCGGCGTCCACGGGATCTGACGTAACTCCTCGCTGAGCTATTTTAGACGAGCCTCCAGGGAGAGGAAACCTGGCCTGTCTGTTGAAAGAAACAGACAAGTAGACGAGGACGAGCGCGTCGTGTAGCGTCGTTATTATTATTATACGCTGTGTGACGACCCGTCCTCCACTCTAAGGGTCTGAGGGTCTGCGTCCCGTTCTCCGGCTCGTCCCTGTCCTCCAGGACGTCGATCTTCAGCTGATGAGCCCCAGCTGAGCCGGGTGTCCTTCCAGGTGTAACATCTGAACCTCCTGAACACGGCTCCCATCACTGATCACTGACCCTCCACGTTTTGTTTTCTGTGGTTATTATTATTATTTAAATAAATGTGATTATTTATCACTTTCAACCCGTCTGGTTCCCGGTTTACGTCTCCAACGTTCATGACATTACAAACATTGTTATTTCCGCTGTTGCGTCATATTTTATCAACATCTCATGTGGCCAAAGCAGATCTAAAAAGAGATGTGTTTTTAATATATATATATATATATATATATATATATATATATATATATATATATATAAATACCATGTGACTCATATACTTAGTGGCGTTTTGCTCTACATTGGAGTCATGTGAGTAACATTGAGCTTCCGGTTGGCGATCACCAGCAGGTTTGCATGCAGCCCTTCGGCGTGCAGTTAGTGTACACAGGCAGCCGCTGTGACGCTGACAAGGTCAGAGTTCATTTCACATTGTTCTGTCATTTGTCATTATTTTCCATCCAGAGAATAAAATACTTTCAGTTCGGCTCCCGAGGCAGACGTTCATGTTTTATTCTTGCTTCTTTTAAAAGACAGTGAAACATGAATTTAGGGAGTTTACTCGTGTCGGTGTTTGCAGTCTGACAACAACAGCTCTGCAGCATTGATAGTAAAAATGACCCACCAAGGTTATTTATATTTATGAAGATGTCATAGAGCAAACTGATGACGGATGGAGCCTTGGAACCTGCATCCTGTCTGAGATCTACACGCATGCTTTAGAAAGACACTGGAGATTTACGGTTGATACATGTTTTTATTCAGGCTGGTCTCATGCGGCGTAACGTGCCGTAATTCGTGGATATGTCCCACGAAATGTTTTCATATGATATCCAGGTGATCTTGAACAAGGACGTATAGAGAGCGCTAAGTCACACATTGGGCGGGTGGAGGTGGGGGTGGATGTGGAGGTAGAGGTGGAGGTGGAGGTGGGGGTGGAGGTGGAGGTAGAGGTAGAGGTGGAGCTGCATGGCTTTCATCCAGGAGAAAGCTGTTTGCTCCCCAAAGTGAAACCAGAAGTCAACATGTTTATTTTAACCCAGAAGACGATCTTTTCCTCTAACTCAGTCGTTATGTTGCATAAACCCAACTGGTTTGTTTCCTATTGAAAACATAAGTATATTTTGAAGACGCCGTATGCATGTCATGAGCGGACATGGACACGTTGCTGGACTTTCGTAGGATATCATATGAACTGTTGTGTGAGGAGACGTATTAACTGGAGACGTAAAATGTTCACGTGAGCTTTTTGCAGCCAAATGACAGAACTCAAGCGTTGCTCGGGGGAAGCAACGAGGCAACGGCAGGTGGATTGCTCAGGACTCAAAGAGGTGCGCTGTGGATTTTTAAGTTGTTTGGGTTTTTCAGAAAGCTGCAAGTAGCAACGCCGGGGGCCGAGCAGCAACGCCGGGGACCGAGCAGCAACGCCGGGGGCCGAGCAGCAACGCCGGGGACCGAGCAGCAACGCCGGGGGCCGAGCAGCAACCCAGAGGGGCCGAGCAGCAACCCCGGGGGCCGAGCAGCAACCCAGAGGGGCCGAGCAGCAACAAGATTTCTGGATCTTCAGACAGACGTAAACAGACGTTGGATCTTATGATACAATATCTGCTTGTGCTTTATAAACTAAAGCATGATTCATGTTGTTATGATTCCTTTTAGGCATTCACAACACTCAGTGTTGTTTGTCCCAATAAGGTGTTTATGCATTTACATTTTTTTTTCATTTAATTGTATTTGTTGTTTTTAGTATGTAAATATGTGCAAAATGAAGAGCAGAGTTTTGGTGCTTCATGAGTTTAAGTGAGAACCGTCACCGAATAACTTTTTGTGTGAAAGCAATGAGAAGTGAGCTACAAACATTTATTCAGTAATGAGAAATGTGTGTTACCATTTGTTAATTAAAAAAAATATAATAAGTTGTGGCATTTAATTGATTTATTAACACCAACAAAGAAATGTTACCGCGGAAGAAACAAGTTATTTCCGGAGTAAAACCTCCACAGGAGGGAACTTTAATAAAATCAGATGATATGAAATGCTCGGGGAGGAAACCAGAAGGCCGAACACCTCTTTATCGCCGCGCTCCAAAACAGAACCCAAACATTTTAAGCTGCAGAGGACACAATAAAAACTTCCAATCTGTTTTAATTACCTCCTTATCTTGCCGAGCAATAGCTTTTTCCCGCCTTTCCCGCGGTACGTAAGCAAGAAAACCGCCACGCAATTACAGAGCAGAGTCCGGACCGGATCCCCAGACGGGGACCGGACCTCCGCTGCATAATCCCAAAATTAGTTTTGTTTCTCCTCATGAGTGTTTTCTATTTCTCTTTCTTTTTTTTTTACTTTACTCCACTGCACTTGAGCACCTTAGGGAAATGTAATTGCATCCTCCTCCTGGCAATGGTACAAGCAGACTGGCCTTTTACATTATTCATGCTGTCTAACATGGCCAGTTGGACTTTTTTTTAAATTAGAGGTCATCCCGTGTTCTGGCTCAGGACGCGGAGGGAATGTCCTGCTCCACAAGTGTGGTCTGTGTACTTGTACGTATACATGTACAGTAAGTACATGTGTGCGTGTGTCTATCCATGAGTGTGTGTGTGTGTGTGTGTGTGTGTGAGGCCTTCGCTCGTCTCTCGTCTCCCTGGTGGATTAAAGCTCCGCCCCCTGTTTGCTGTGTAAAGCGTCCTGGTAGTTGCACCTGGAAGCAGATGGTCCCGCGACCCGCCTCCTGTTGGAGCACCGTCAGGTCTCTGTTCTGCTAATCGGCCCGGTCGGGCCGGGCCAAACAAACAAGCATCACATGCAGAGGCACAGGACAATTTATTTATGAGGTCTTTAACGTGTGTTTTATCCACGATATTCTTTGAGTACAAATAATTAGTTGGAAATACCAAATAAAACATTTAAATATGTCAAATGCACATATCACAAGTCATGTTCTCTGCATGAAGCGGGGACATGGAACCTGTGGTTGGAGCCGCCCTCATCGGATGAATTGATGATGCCTGGACCTGGAGCCCCACCTGGACCTGGAACCCCACCTGGACCTGGAACCCCACCTGGAGCTGGAGCCCCACCTGGACCTGGAACCCCACCTGGACCTGGAACCCCACCTGGAGCTCCAGCTGGTCTGTGCCATCGCAGCGGGGCATGCAGACGAAGGGCGTTCACTTTTCACGCACCGCCCGTTCCCCTGCATGCACCACCCAATCACCCGCATGCACCACCTGTTCACCCGCATGCACCGCCCATTCGTATGCATGCACCACCCATTCACCCGCATGCACCACCCGCTGCAGTGACATAGAGGCGGCCAGACATTGGTAAAGTCTCCTTGGTGGGGAAAAGTCAAAAGAATTGGACAGTTATTAGCAGAGGAGTCTTTTTCATAACTTTGTTATCATGTAATGATACACACGTCATTTTGATGGTAAATATGTTTTTAGAGAAATGAGAGGTCCTTTTCTCTAAAGCGTCACGTGAAGACGGCAGATGTGTCTGTACACATAATCACTGTACTAATACTAATAAACACAGTTATTACTGTACTAATACTAATAAACACAGTTATCACTGTACTAATACTAATAAACACAGTTATCATCACTGTACTAATACTAATAAACACAGTTATCATCACTGTACTAATACTAATAAACAGTCATCATCACTGTACTAATACTAATAAACAGTCATCATCACTGTATTAATACTAATAAACACAGTTATCACTGTATTAATACTAATAAACACAGTTATCATCACTAACAGAGTAGAGGTGTTCTCTCTCTCTGTAGCCTGTTAACAACCCGCAGTGAGTATTTATATATATTTATTATATTTATGTTCTGTGTTTTGCTTATAAGCGCGGGACGTATTTCTAAGCATACATTTATAATATTTATTCATTATTTGCTTCTGTATGTTTTGAAATTCTTATTGGGAAGTCATCATCAAATAACCCATAATATAATTATGGTTTCTCTTGAACACTGTAATTAATTTATTAGGGTCAATGTTTCAGGTTAAACTTAAATGACATAACTCATCAAACAGCCTCACTGAATGGAAAAGAGGATCATTATGTGAAAGGTGTTTCCTCTCCAGCGCTCTCTGGATTTAACTCTATCAATAGATAAGAGATCATGAAAAGACAATTATTTTTATAAATGAAGAAAGTTGTTTGCGGTCCTTTTTGTTGCTCAGACCTACAATGAAGATATATTAAAACCAAATGGTGAATCAGAAAACAAATCAAATACAAAACTTGAGTCTGTCTTCTGAGAACTTTTCCTTGAACTTAATGGAAAACATTAAGGAAAGATGTGAAGGACAATTCATAAGGACTTCAGTGTGCACTTACATTAGGCTGCATGTTTATGTGACGGCAGAAGTTATTGCTGTGGGTCTTTAAATAATGCGGCCACAAGGAATTGTGGGACGGCATTGTCTCCTTTCCTTTGGTAAAGGATGGTCCGGTGTTCCCTTCACTAAAGGAGATAAGAAAGGAAGCGTTGAAGCACCTTTCCTAAGCATTTAGAGGATTCTCATCATGGCGCCCACTGTCGGCTCATTTCACGCAGTCAGGATCGTCCTGGTCTTGTTTGGTTGTTTCTATTTTTAGAAGCACTGCACTTCACACTTTCACACTGAAATGCTGTCACATACAACTCCAAACACACACACACACACACACACACACACACACACACACACACACACACACACGTTGACATACTTGTACTCAAATATCTGCCTTTGCAGTGAGTATCGTAGCTATATGTTTCTCCTTCTGTAATGAAAAGTAAAACCTCAACGCTGACCGTGTAGCGCTGCAGGACACCGAGACACCGAGACACCACACCGAGACCGAGACACCACACCGAGACACCACACCGAGAACCACACCACACCGAGACACCACACCGAGACACCACACCGACACCGAGACACCACACCGAGACACCACACCGAGACACCACACCGAGACACCACACCGACACCGAGACACCACACCGAGACTCCACACCGAGACACCGAGACACCACACCGAGACACCACACCGAGACACCGAGACACCACACCGAGACACCGAGACACCACACCGAGACACCACACCGACACCGAGACACCACACCGAGACACCACACCAAGTCTCGACACCGAGACACCACACCGAGACTCGACACCGAGACACCACACCCAGACACCACACCGAGACACCACACCCAGACACCACACCGAGACACCGAGACACCACACCGAGACACAACACCGAGACACCGAGACACCACACCGACACCGAGACACCACACCGAGACTCCACACCGAGACACCACACCGAGACACCACACCAAGACGAGACACCACACCGAGACTCGACACAGAGACTCGACACCTGTACGTTCATCCAGCAGTGGCTCCGATGTTCCAGCTTGCTCAGCAGGGCAGCTGGGATTCAAGTCTCCAATTTAAATCCAGATTCAATAAATTATTCAAACAGTTCAAGTCCGATCTTGATCTCAGCGGCACACTTACAGTTCCAGAGGATCAGTCTTAAACTGAACCGCCAAGACTCTAAAGAAGACTAAATCCCTGCTCGGGACCCCCGGAGGCCGCAGCATTTACTTTGACTTCACCTTTGGTGAGGACCGTCTCACACATAGCAACACCGTCTCACACATAGCAACACCGTCTCACTGCAACACCGTCTCACACATAGCAACACCGTCTCACTGCAACACCGTCTCACTGCAACACCGTCTCACACATAGCAACACCGTCTCACTGCAACACTGTCTCACTGCAACACTGTCTCACTGCAACACTGTCTCACTGCAACACCGTCTCACACATAGCAACACCGTCTCACTGCAACACCGTCTCACACATAGCAACACCGTCTCACACACAGCAACACCGTCTCACTGCAACACCGTCTCACACATAGCAACACCGTCTCACTGCAACACCGTCTCACTGCAACACCGTCTCACACATAGCAACACCGTCTCACTGCAACACCGTCTCACTGCAACACCGTCTCACACATAGCAACACCGTCTCACTGCAACACCGTCTCACATATAGCAACACCGTCTCACACATAGCAACACCGTCTCACTGCAACACCGTCTCACATATAGCAACACCGTCTCACACACAGCAACACCGTCTCACTGCAACACTGTCTCACTGCAACACTGTCTCACTGCAACACCGTCTCACACATAGCAACACCGTCTCACTGCAACACCGTCTCACACATAGCAACACCGTCTCACACACAGCAACACCGTCTCACTGCAACACCGTCTCACACATAGCAACACCGTCTCACTGCAACACCGTCTCACTGCAACACCGTCTCACACACAGCAACACCAGCTTACTGCAACACCATCTCACTGCAACACCAGCTTACTGCAACACCATCTCACTGCAACACCAGCTTACTGCAACACCATCTCACTGCAACACCAGCTTACTGCAACACCGTCTCATTGCAACACCGTCTCACTGCAACACCGTCTCACTGCACGAAAAAAGAAACCTGACAATTAGTGTCTGTGGATACAAAACCAATAGATTGGATTTTGTGACTATTTCCTGACCTGTCATGATACTGGGCTGCATATACACATGCATAAACATGAAATGCACAAATACTCATACCCGTCTTATTATTACGGTGTTTCTCTGTCACAATGATGTCCATAATTTAGTTTCCACGAGTGAATGTTGCAGCAATAACCTAAGAAAAATGTTGGCATCTTGCCAACACATTAGATATGATGTATGATATGCTACATAATCCCTGCAAAAGAAAAACGAAGGTTCACATCTTTACTTATTTTTCGCTGCAGTAGAAAGAAGCCAGAAAGCATCGATTTCAGATCTGATTGGCCGGATGGAATCAAAGCGTTTGATAACCTTGGGACACGTCAGAGGAATCACGATTAAACATAACGAACGTCATCTCTGGTTTATATCTCACGATGCTGCTGTATTCCTCCATCCCCGTGTCCTCCCTACCCCCTCCACCCCACCCCCACCCTGACGGAGCAGTGTGGAGTGCGATGTCAGGCCCCCCTGCTGCTCGTCGATCATGATTTTCCTGGCGGAGCTCTCGATAACTCAGCGGGCCCTCATGCGCCATGAGAGCGCAATTAGGTCGACAGACAACTGCATTTTTCTCCTCAGGAATAAAGTGGCGCGACCCGTTGGGATTAATCTCAATGGAGATTTTAACTGATGTGATGAACGGATGGTTTCCCGCTGGGCTCGGCGCCGCTGTTCGCTCGCCTGCTTTAACCTGAAGTGAGGAGGAGGATCCGAGAGGTCGGGGGTTTTTGTTCTTTTTTTAGGAATGAAAAAAAATAAAAATACTAAACTGGGTCAGCTGCTCTGAAAGGTTGGTGCACACCAAAGTAAAGGTCACTTCTTCTTTTTTCGTTTTTTTGTTTTTTTTTAATGTCTCAGGCATGAACATGGAAGATGAACAATGGGGATGTGGTAAAAAAAATTGCCGCTTTGGAAAAGGGATATTTTGTATCATGTTTGATATTTACTAAAACAAAATGTGCTCTCACCCTTTGAACACCAGGTGTTCCTTTATGTTCAGGCTTATGGCATAGACACCTTATGATTCACCACGACAACGAAGCTGTTGAAGTGATGGAGGCGGGATGCGGTTTGGCGGAAACCTTGTACTGTGTGTCCAAAACGTTTGGTTTTTTTAATGAATGAATGGAACACTGGGTCATCAAAGGGCCGAGGACACATCGCTGGCTCATCAGCAAACACACTTCCATCTGTGATCCCGACGGCAACACCTGTTGCGAGGCCCCGGCGGTCTGAGAGCCGGCGGTCGCGGTGAAGAAGAAAAGAATCGCTTGGTCACAGTTTACCTCCAGCTCTGCTGTGAGCGACACTTCAATTCAACGAGGGGACGGTCGTGAGGTCTGAGGTTTCACCGACGGTTTGAGGACCCCATGGAGTTGTGAGATTTAGAAGAAAAAAAATGAAAACGACAAAATATGGAGATACGAGGTTTCTGCCAGAAGCTGCGTTTAGCTGCAAGCAGTTCCTGTTTGCTCCGTAACCATGGATACACCTCGGGCTCTGTTTCCAGCCTGCGTCTGTCATCTCGTGGCGGTTCGACTGAGACTAAAGACTAAACGCACCAGCGTCCCTTCACGTGTTTGTAATGCAGCCGGTTTCTGTGTAAAATGTTACGCAACAGCACCGCATCGTCCCGTCCTCCCGAGACACAGCCGTGGTCTCTCGTCTCCTCCAGAGGACATTCTGTTTTGGACCGGCCGTGCTGCTGTGGCTGTAGCCGCTGTGCTTTGTACTCTCCCAAGATTTCAATGATACGAACTCTGCGGGCAGATGGGACCTCGTGGGAACTCTGGCTGGTTTTAGAAATGGTTTCCAGCAACACAGGGAGTGTTAGTAATTATTCATGTACTCCTGCACGTTAACTAATTGATAATGAGGTCTCATCTGAGGGGACACAACAAACCTTTCAGCCTCAGCTAATTAAGCCCGGGCCGAGTCTTCAGCAGCATTTCTTCACCACAGGTTTGGACTTGACTAAAACTGTGAATAACAAAAGAAGCTTCCTGGTTTTGTTTGTCTGACGTCCACTCAGGAGGACGAGTTAGAGAGGAACACGGAGAGCCGCAGAGATAAACACAAAGGGGGACGGATCGGAGGCGGAGAAGCAGAGGTGATTTGTAGCAACAGGTGCGGTAATTAGCAGCTCCGCTACCTGCAAGTCAGCAGCTGAAGGTCTGACAGGCTGATCATGAGAGTGGGTACGCAAACACAAGCACACTTGTTTCTGTCTGTTTCCGTTGGAGTGGCCACCGGGAGCACGGGGAGAAATCCTGGTGTGAAAAATGACAAAAGGAAACGTGTAAGTCAAAGCGGGAGACGGCTTATACCTGCAGACGGAACGGAGTCGGGCTGAGAATCACTGGAAACAGGAAGAGAAGAGCTGGAGCCCTGAAGGAAAGTGCAGCTAAATGCTGACAGACGACTAACCCTAACCCTAACCCGTTGACCAGCGATGGACGTGGTTAGTGTTGAAACTAAAACTACATCATGCTAGCAGCGCTGCCTCCGCACCATTGTAGATCTATTTTAGTTTTAAAAAAGAGCGAATGTCAATCAACCTGTTTCTATGGCATTAATATCTTGACAACACGTCGTCACCGTTGTATTACAGACCAGCATCGCTCCTGTGCTTTGTATTATCTATTTGGGCCACGATCTATTTGTTTCAACCGGAGGACGTCCGCTTCACGCTTCGTACAGACGAGCTCGTCTCGTCTCCGTCTGACGGCGAGGCGCCACACCAGGCGTACGGTGATGAAAGCACGACACTCAGCAGAAACACTCTCCGGTCTTCCTTCTGATCGCGTGTGTACGAAATATAAAGTTTAAGAGAGGAGGATAAAACAAGCTTCTCCTCCATTTACCACCGTGACGTCACAAGAGCTTTTCTGAGCGGCCGCATGCAGCTGCACACGCTCTGCCCTAGATGTTCATTCTGTACACGTGACATCTGTTGTACTTCTATCCATCCTGAGAGAGGATCCTCCTCTGTTGCTCTCCCGAAGGTTTCTTCCCCTTTTTCTCCCCGTTAAGAGATTTTCCTGATCCGACGAGAGGTCCCGGGACAGAGGAAGTCGTATGTGTACAGATTGTAAAGCCCTCTGAGGCCAATTTGTGATTTTGGGCTCTACAAAACACATTTAATTGAATTGAATTGCACTGTGCGATGTGGTCACAGGCCCTTATGCTGAGGTCACACAGCAACACTCAAGTCATTCTCAATGGAAGGCCGTGGCATGAAGCTAACACGTCAACAAATCAAAGATTTGAGCTGTTTTTTTTAAGTGTCAACCCGTCGTATGTTTCCAGTCCCCTCGTCTCTCCTCACAGTTCCGTCTAAGAAATGGAAGAACAACATATTCCTGCCGTTAGCAGGTTCCCGGTGCTATTTAACGGTATAACTCTGTCAACAAGCGCTGGAGCAACGCTTCAACGGCGACGACGTGTATCTGGCCACGCTCGGCCGCGTGGTTGCTTTCGTTTAACGTACTCTTTCCTGTCAGGTGGAGGAAGCTTCAGTTAGAGCTGAGAGGAAAACGTGTTTCATGTGTCGTCATAAAACTAAATATATATGTTACAAAGCTACAGAACACGTGGTCTGTTTTTCTTTTGGGTATATTTGTAAACCAAACTCTTCGTAGTAGCTCAGACATGCAACATAAAAGCAGCAACATGTTGCTTTTATGTCTCACGGGGAGACGTGGTACTGAGTTGCCTTCGCAAAGGTTGCCACTGCTGCTCAGTGCACACATCCTTCAGCAACGGTTGCTTTCTGTCAGTGTGGAGAACTCTTAATCTTACCTTCAGAGTGTCTCTCCATCTATTCAACTTCTTAAGCCTTTCAGATTTGATACGTCCTCATTATTGCAGAAATCTGCAAAGTTAATCAGAAGTGGCCGACACGCTGCATGAAGAGCTGACGCGGGAGGGATCGTTAATGAGGAGGAAGGTTTGTTCTTTCTGCTCACTTTCCTCTCACGTGACGTGTGACGGTATGAAATCTGAAGATGACAGCTTTATTAATCAGCTCCGCTCGGTGCTACATTACGGTCACATGGAACAAACATCCACGTGAGCCGTCCGAACCACTTCAGTGAAAGAGATATAACTCACACGGTGCACGGTGGTGGTGTCACAGACCGGAGCTCATCCGGGAGCCTTACCCAGTTTATCACAGTTTTTAACCAATACAAATTTAATCTTTTCATTTCCTTATCATTTTAATTGTGTGTGTTTATGCAAATGACCACTGTAGATGACTACAACAAAGTAAAAGGTGAAGATTTAGAACGTTTGAGTGGTTTACTCTGACTTCATGGATGAAAGGATTTTTTGGGAGGTTGGTGGTCCTGAGCCTTGAATACCTTTTGGGCAGAGGAGGCTCATCAAACGATGAGAATAACATAACGTCTCTTAAAGTTAGATATGTTTCCTTTTTCTTCTGCTGATCTGATCTGTGACTCAAAACCAAGAAGCGATTTGAGCCTTTTTGAGCTCTTTTGCACCTCTAGTTCATTGGTATTAAATTATTTTAAATAACATCTCACAGCGAGGTTAGTATTATCTCATCTAATTTAATATAAATGAAATGAGTATTCTCCCCGTTAATCCTCTTCATCTTTGATCCGAGGTTTGGAATCTCTGGTTCTGTGCTCCGGTGAAGCGGTGAGCCGTGAGCTCTATTATTCATGCTGCAAGTTAAGCAGCTGACCGCTGAACCGGACCGCCGCTCCGTTTCAAGCCGCCCACCTCGGGGAAGCTCCCGGTCGGCCGGAGAGGAGCAGGAAACGGAGACCAGGTAGGTTATTCTGGCTGTCCGACGTTTCAACCAACCGCGGAGAGAAGCAGCCGGCCGTCTCAAGGACGCACGCCGGAGAGGAAGACGTGCACGGGGCCGAGGGACAAGCTGATGAAGACACGGAAGGAGAGATTTAGTGGAGAGAGAGAGAGAGAGAGGGAGAGAGAGAGGGAGAGGGAGGAAAAAGAGAGAGAGAAAAAAGAGAGAGAGAGAGAGAGAGAGAGAGAGAGAGAGAGAGAGAGAGAGAGGGAGAGAGAGAGGGAGAGGGAGGGAGAGAGAGAGAGAGAGAGAGACAGAGAGAGAGAGAGAGAGAGAGACAGAGAGAGAGACAGAGAGAGAGAGAGAGAGAGAGAGAGAGCACCACAGAACTATTCATCAGTCTGGCTAAATTAAGCAGATTGCTCAACGTGGTCCCCCGTGTGAAAATGAAGAAATGTCCCTCTTAATGTGATTGCCAGTGGTGGCCTCACCGTAACTCAAGGTTGAGGTTGGGTGATGCCAGTGTGTGTGTGTATGTGTGTGTGTGTGTAGGGGGGGGGGGGATTTTTACGGGAGGACATTTACAATGTAATGATGCCAGGCGAGCATCAAGGAGAGCGGTCAGCGGCTTCACCTTGTGGGATGCAGAGCAGGAGAGCTAGCTCAGCTAACAGCTAGCTCAGCTAACAGCTAGCTCAACTAACAGCTAGCTCAACTAACAGCTAGCTCTCCTCCATGAAGCACTACTGAGGCTCAGACTGAAGGTGAGTTCAGCCTGAAGGTGAGTTCAGACTGAAAGTGAGTTCAGCAAGAAGGTGAGGTAGACTGAAGGTGAGTTCAGTCTGAAGGTGAGTTCAGTCTGAAGGTGAGTTCAGCCTGAAGGTGAGTTCAGTCTGAAGGTGAGTTCAGCCTGAAGGTGAGTTCAGCCTGAAGGTGAGTTCAGTCTGAAGGTGAGGTAGACTTTCTCCTTGTGTGTCATTTGAATTTGACTTCTGGAGCGTTTTTTGGAAGAAGCGATGTGCCGACGTCGAGGGAATCGTATGTCATCACGGAGGACGTTGGCTTTAGACGAATGACTTCTGAAGGAGTTTTAATAAAAAAAACAGGGCTTTCACCCAGAGGACTGCTCTCGTGTCCCGTGAGAACAGAGTACTTCTGTTGCCTGACACCACCAGGTACTACTGGCTTCTGTGTTTTGTTTTAAAAAGTTTAGTTTTGTTCTTCACCCACGTGTTAGAAAGAAGAAAACACATTTCTCCTGAAACATATTTCAGAGTAAAGTTTAGTTGGAGGAGACGAATGGAAACTATTTCCCATTGTCGAAAATGTGTTTTGGTAAATGTATTGCTGGTTTGTGTCTCCACACAATGTGCTGACTGAATGGGTCATGGTGGGTCTACAAGATTTTGTCTGCACACAGTTGCAGGTAAAGATCTGGCTACACTAATATTAGTATTGTTCTATATGTAGATTAGATTCCAGTGGAGGCTGCGTAGGATTGTTTCCAACTCGTGTGATCCAAACATGTTTAATAACTCCAGAGCGTGAAGTGCTGGTCAAAATACTTTAAAAAAAATAAAGATAGATGCAATCATTTCCAAAAATTCACAACCTGTTTTTATATCACAAACTATTCAGCTTCAATCCATATTTGTTGGCGTTGAGCCTTTTCAAAAAACAAAAGAATCCAGCCGTTGTGTGTGGGATTGTTTACGACTGTGGGATTCAAACATTTCCAATAACTTCATCTCGAGCCCATTATTAAATAGAAACAGAATCCCACACAGGTTCTGTTGTCACAAATTCATCTTGAGTTTTCTGGAAGGAGAGCCATTATAAAATAACATGCATAAAACAATCAACCGGGTCACTAATAGCTGGTTATTAAAGTCCTCACTTCAGGGCGGTTCTCTCTTTTGAACAATGACCTCATACGTCGGAGGAAGAAAATCCTGTTTATGTCAAACTACAGGAGGTTTTAAGACCACTATGCTTATTCCGAATATGAAAATATTCCGAATTTTATATGATTCATGTAAACAACATATAACTTTTGGATATTCCCAATTAGGTGTTATTCTGAACGGAGCATTTTCTTGTAGGATATGCCGATAATATTCAGGTTTTAGGAGCATTCTTTGGACACAAATACAGATTATTATGAATTTGCGTCTCTTAAGTTTTTTTTTTTTGCTGCAGTTTAAGACACAACCTCTTGTTTACGGTCAACTCTTAGTATGCACGCATCATGTAAAAGGGAATATTATTGGAATATTCATTTTCAGTGGCCATGTAAATAACTTGGGAGTGTCTTTGCGTCTCTTTTGGTTGATACTCGTTGCCTCGGTTGGTTGTCGGTTGGGTTTAGGCCTTCAGAACAATGGCCGTTTGTCTTCGGGATCACGGGCTGTCGGACAAATGGGCTTTCAATCCCGAGGGACAATTTCTTTTCGAATAAACTGAATTGCGCTGCCAGGTAACAGCTTGGGTCCATGTTTACTTCCTGCCAGCTGATGTCATTCACAAACGCTGCAAATAAGAAATAAACTGGGACACACTTGGAATGTTTCCAACTGTGAAGCGCTGCCTTTGGCTCATCGGAAACAACGGCGCGTCACAGACGGGGCGTGATCGACCTTTCTCACTTTTCTACTTCTTGTTGAACTCGTTCAGGAGGAACTTGAACCTCATTCTAACGGGCTTCTTTTTTTCCTTCACAGCAGACAGGCTGACTTATAGCAGGAAGGGTGCAGGTGTTACTAATAAGATTAGCGGTGGCTCTGCTCTTTGCGAGTGTCCCAGTAAGCCATCACAGAGTGGCAGCGAGCCAGCGTGCACTATATACACCGCGACCCTGAAACTTAAGCAACTAAATGGAATTCAGCCATCATTAACTTTATTATTTACACCTGCACTTTTCCGACCGTGACATGTCAAAATGTCTGCTGTGAAACAGAGTATAGCTCCGCCCCCCCCCTTCCCCCCCACCAGAGCGTCAGCAGGGCTAATCAGCCACAGCAACTGAAGACGTGTGACGCAATAAGGGAGGGGTGGAGAACAGAGAAGGATAAGCCAGAGAGATGCCATACTGCATACAGTGTAGACCTGTATCCTGCTGGGGTCTTCGTGCTGTAGCCATATCTTCTACCATGTCGGATCCATTTCAGATACCCACCCCCTCTCCCCTCCCTCCCTCCCTCCCTCCCCCCTTCCTGTGACACTGACTGTTACAGCACTGCCGCCTATAGCAGCCATCGATTATCTGCTCTGATATGAAAAATGCTCAAGTTCAGTCCTCTCCTCAAGTCCTCCTCTGAAGGCCGTGAGAGTGGACATGATGACCTTTAGTAATAGATAAATGTTACTAAGGCACTGCTTTCATTAGTGGGCCGCGGCTATTGATCCGTCCTGCAGGCCCGCGGCTGCACGTCGTCTCCACTCGGGCCGAACGGTTAAACTTTATGAGCGACGGCCTGTGTGTGTGTGTGTGTGTGTGTGTGTGTGTGTGTGTGTGTGTGTGTGTGTGTCGTGGAGACGGAGCAGACACACACACACAGTGAACATGGACGTGTGAGGAAACAAACACAGAGCACGTAGAGTACGGTTGTGTGGCGCCGCCGCTGTCGGACTCCTCAATCACCGGCGCTCTCAGCGGAGCGTTACATCTCCCCGACTCAAAGTCAATCACACCACTCGACTGTGAACCTTCTGCACCATGCTGTGCATGAAGAGACGTCACACGCTCGTCTTCTCCTACTCCAGACTCAGCAGAGGTAGGCGGCCCGGGTCCAGACTATATGTAGTCTGTTTGGATCGGGTCTCATCATCACAGGAGAAGCAAGCGACCCCTTTTTACCGGACGAGGATGTCAAGGTCAAACCCCAGATTACATCGTTCAACATCCATCGACAATCATTTTTTAACGTCTAATGCCAATTTATCTGTCGAGCGTAGAGTGGTCAGGAGGATGAAGGAGGATGAAGGAGGACTAGTGTCCTAGTGAGGACGCGTAGTCGTCTCATTTAGACTTGTTAAGACACGTGAAAGCTTCTAGACTCACCAGAGGGGCGTTTACTGACCTATTTCACATCGGAGAACTACACGTTAAAATCTCTTCAACTCGTCTTAACCACAGACCTTTACGAGGGAAAGGACAACTGTGAGAAAAACATGTTGATTAATGAAGTGAAATGAATTGAAACCTTACTACCCCCGAACCCTAAGACCTCTACCACCACCAGGATCTTCCCTTAGCCTCACCATGGAGAGGTTTTAGTGTGCTAATGCTAAAGTTTGTCTAGCTCTACCTCAATCATTCATACATTTGAGGACAGATGCAGAAATGTAACATGCACATTTCTGAAACTGATGTGAGTTGCAGGAGAGCTGCTCTGTGGGAACAAAAGGCCTCTACAGAGATCTATAACGCTGCACATTAAAAACAATCACAGGCAGATGGTATCGTGCACCCACGCTCGGAGCCACACAATTAAGAAATCAGTGGAGTGGTTTACAGAAATACAGTTTGTTGATTGAGAGATGTTGGTAAGAAAGTCAGTAAGCGGCACATTTTGTACACATGTAAAGTTATTTTCACACAAATGAAGCAGCTTGGTCAGAGGCAATACGCTTCAAGCTATGCTGCTCTTCATTTTGCACGTCAGTGTTGACGTGTGAGGAAACGCTTGTTGCATGCATCACGTCCTTTCAAAATAAACTTCCATTTTCACAAGAAGTTAGGTTTATGCAAAACCACTTAGTTATGTTTAGTAAAGCTTGGAGCTGGAGCTTGGTTGATGTGACTATAACACGTGACTCACACGTGGTACAAAAACCTGCAGTCTCACCTCCGTGTGGCCTATCGCGCTCCTTAAATATATATATATATATATATATATATATATATATATATATATATATATACGACGTCAGTTGTCCTTATACGACGGCAGTTTTCTGCCTGTCATGATGATGAATGAGTGTTGTGTCAGAGTTCAGCCTTTTAGAGTGAGAACGGGTGGTTTTTGTAACGATGGACAAAGAGTGAGACGAGTTGTAGTTAACCCAATAATGTAGGATCAGACGACAACCTCTGGTTCTGAGGAGGGAAGCCGATGAGGAAGTGTCTTCATGTGTTAAAGCTGCATTCTCTCTCCTGACCACCAGGGGGCGACTCCTCTGGTTGTATAGAAGTCAAAGCTTCATGTGTTAAAGCTGCATTCTCTCTCCTGACCACCAGGGGGCGACTCCTCTGGTTGTATAGAAGTCAAAGCTTCATGTGTTAAAGCTGCATTCTCTCTCCTGACCACCAGGGGGCGACTCCTCTGGTTGTATAGAAGTCAAAGCTTCATGTGTTAAAGCTGCATTCTCTCTCCTGACCACCAGGGGCGACTCCTCTGGTTGTATAGAAGTCTATAGAAAATGACTCTACTTCTCTCTTGATTTATTCCCTCAGTAAACATTGTAAACATGAGTTTATGTCTCAATCTCTAGTTTCAAGTCTTCTTCAATACAGCATGATGTTCATTTAGTAAATAAAATAATAAAGCAGGGTATGCTTTAGGTCTCTACGTCGCTCCTCCGTATTCCAAATTTGGTATCTTCCATTCACAGGTTGCAAAAAGCCATGTCCGTCCACATCTTCTTTACAGTCTGTGTTGGACACACAAAGTGTCTGTAACTTAACACCATTTGTTTGCAGCATGTTTATTCAAAAGCAGTTGGACAGCATTTGAGAATGTGAAATTAAATGTCATTGGTCGAAAAGATCCCATTTCAGCGTAGGTGGATTCAGAATAATTAACAATAACAATGGCTGAAGAAAATACCGAAGAAGTCTCTGAATATGTACAGGCTCTCACCCTCCAGTGTTACTTGCGAAACTTTAACTTAACCAACGAGAGCCGACCCCGACTCGCTGACTCAACGGTCGGACTTTTACACTCCTGAGGCCAAGCTCGCATCGTAAGGAGAAACTGGGGGCGTGTAAATCTTTGGATGTCTATACTATCCTGCAGGTTCTATTCCATCATTGGCAACAGATGCCTACAATGCAAAGCAAACCCACTAAAGGTACAATATCAGTGAAGCAGCAGCCTAAACTATAAGCAACATGTTCTCCCTGCTAGTGGAGCCGGGGATTGAACCGCCGATCCTCTGATTGAAGGACCCCCGAGCCACGGTCGGCCGGGTCCGAACTCGTTTGGTTCTTGCGCCCAACAAGACGACATTTCCCGTGTCTAACTTTGGCCCAGTCCTCTGAGGTGACTCCTGTTTGCCTCCAGCTGTGACGTAATCTCCGCGTCTCCAGGAGGAGGATCTGAGGCAGCAGCCCGAGGGCTCGGGTACCAAACCAAGTGTTCACTTTGTCTGTTGAGAGTTTCTACACTTTGGGGATTTGAACCATCACCTTCCAGCCACACAGCTGGTGGTCTGAGCTGCCCCCCCCCCCACCCCCCCCTCATTCTGCAGCGATGGGTCGCCCCACTCCAATGACAACTGAAACCAATTACAGCCTGCTGCGACTATAAATAACCACCACAGCACTTTACTGTGCATTTACATAAAGAGCTATAATGGCTGTGTAATGGTTTAAATATTCATCAGGCTTCCACTTCACTCTTCACACTGAATTATAAAAAATAAAAGTGTCCTGTTGGGAAGCCAGAAGGTTTTCTGTTTCTGTCGTGTTGACCGACAAAGATGGAATTAAAGGAAAATCTTCTCCCATAGCGCAATAAAAACAAAACTTGAGCTTTTAATTAAGTTTTTATGTAAAATAGAGCAAATATGTAACATATTTTTACTATACAGATATCTGATTTTGGAGTCACACATTTTATATATATATATATATATATATATATGCATTACAGAGACCAAATTCAATAGACTTAATGAACGCTTAATTAAACCATTTAGTTAGTTTTTCATTTTATATTTCTCTAAATTATTGATTTGGACAACAGTAGAACAATAACTCAAGGAAATCATATCTTAACGCCTGGCAAACCCTTTAATACAGTGAAAAAAAAAACATACAAAAAACATTAAATCACTGTTATATTTTTATGTGTGGGAGATTTAATAAAATCCTCCCTATACCACAATGTTCCTTCTACAGAAACACACAATAATCCACGATGATAAGAACACACCATGACGCTTTCCCCAGGCCGAGTACAGACACAATACGCTTTGCTACAGTAAGTTTATATGTATAAGAATATATTTATATTTCACTATAAAAGCTCCATTTGTGTAATATTAATGTGTACAGGGACAAATATGAAGCATGAACCTGTGCCACATGCTGCAATATTTAAAGTTAACCCGATATAGGCCCATCCAGTAGATACAGTAAAATACAGTGCAGCACAAAACATAATGTACAAAAAATAATAAACCTAAATAAAAAACTATATTTATATATTTGTGTTAAATTCAAAGCAATAAATCTCTGGATAGAAACCCCTTCTCCTTTTCTCAGATTTATTTCCAGTGCTTTTTATTTCCTCCTTCTGTCATTGCTTTTATTTCCCTCTTTATTATGTTTTTCAAAGATCTTTTTTCTCCCCGTGTGTGTAAAGCACTTTGAATCGCCTCTGCGTTTGAATAGAGACCCCCCCCCCCTCCTTAGTATATAAGATAAGCACACACACACACACACACACACACACACACACACACACACACACACACACACACACACACACACACACACACACACACACACACACACACACCCTTTGTATCATATCTCTCTGAGAGCACGACACGTCTGTGAGCTCGGTGTAAACTCAACAATAACTTCTTATTCCAGGATTTTCTCCCGAGGGGACCGACGCGCAAGAGGCAGAGCTCGCGTTCAGCCGGTGACACCTCTGCCGGCCAATCAGAGACGGGCTCCGGGGAGCGCGCCGGCCAATGGCAGCGTCCCGGTGGGCGTGTCCGTCCGCTGCGAGGTGCGATTTTTTTTGGAGTTTGCTAAATGACTGCAGCAAGAAAAGTCAGAGTCGGAGCTTCACCGAGGCCGGCTGTTCCGTCTGCGCTGTCCCTCCGCGCGTGAGTGTGTGCGTTCTGAGTGCGTGCCGTGCGTGCGTGTGCGTGTGCGTGCCACGGTTACGGGGCCAGTGTCACTGCCGCTCTCCTGCCATGGAAGACGGTCCACATCGGTCCGACGCGCAGCTCGCTACGGTGTTCTAACTCTCTCACGTCTCCCTGAAGGGGGATCCGACAATTATTTACATTTTTCTTTCTTTCTTTCTTTTTGTTGTGGTGCTCCTCTCCAACGCACGCGGCGCCCGGATGGGAGCGGATGCGGAGCGCAGCAGCGGCCGCCGGTGCGTCTCCAACTTGACCACCACCAGACAATGGGAGTAGCTGCGCCGTGCTGCCTCAGCGCCAAGTACGACCACTACTACTACTACTACGACTACTACTACTACTACTCGCCCCTGGGAGACACTTGCGAGGAGACGAGCGACAAGCAGCAGCAGGGAGAGGTACAGAAGGCGCAGAGGGAGAAGAGGAAAGGGAGGCAGACTTCCCTCTCCGAGCAGCGGCAGCAGCAGCGGCGGCAGAAGCGGCGGGACTCCCGCAACAGCAGCCGATACGCGCGGATCCAGAGCGGCGCTCCGGCTGCCTCTGGGATGCGCGTGAGAGACAAACCTGCACATCTGAGAAAAAGCTCTCCTCTGTGTGGAATATAACACATGCACAGTTTTGCCAAGAGCTCCGGAGACACCGAGGCGCAGCAGCCCGTGGTTCTTTTTTTCTTTCTCCTCTCCGCCACTGAAGGAATATGTCTCGTTTCCTCTGGAACCGCTGTGGATCGCACAGACTGGACTTAAGAGTAATTGGGTGTAATTGCGTGTCAATTAGCAGCAGCCTGTGAGCGGCTAGCCTCCTCTCGAGAACCCCCCATCCCTCCTCCCCCCCTTCCCCCTCCCCGAGCCAAAAAAACCCCAGGACGAGCGCCCTCCCTCCCCGCAGAACCCCGCGGTGCCTCTGCGTGCCTCTGTCCGTGGTCCTGAACGCAATTTCGGAGGTTTGGATTTTGTGGCTTTTTTTTTTTTTTTTTTTTTTTTTCTTCCGCCGGCTTCACGGTGGCGGCTGGAGGCGAGAGGAAAAGCGGACACGAGCATGATTTCATGGCCGGTGAGGTCATGAGCATCCCGCGGCTCAGCACCGGCGACTCTGGGATTTGAAACACAGACACGCGCGCGCGCACACACACACGCGCACATACACACACACACACACACACACACACACTCACACACACAGAAAACATTTTTCGGCTCACCTTGGAGGTCATAAACCATAACCACAACCCCCCCTCCCCTCTCCTCCTCTTCCTCCTCCTTTTCCAACACTAAAGGAATTTTTCTTTTTTTCTTGGAGTGGAATTCATCCCCACGAGAGTGTGACCCCCCCTCCCCCTTCCCCCCTTCCCTTTCAGCAACCACCCCCTCCCCCTCCACCCTCAACCCCCCCACCCCTACCTACCCCCCCCCCTCCAAACAAAATGAGACTGGCAAAAATGTGCCGACTAAACGCGCTGGGGATCTATTTGTGGGAAACGGTTGTGTTTTTCAGGTAAGCAGAGGCATGAAATGGACTTCCCTTCTCATATTAATCATGTGTGTGTGTGTGTGTGTGTGTGTGTGTGTCTGTGTGTGTGTGTGTGTGTGTGTGTGTGTGTGTGTCTGTAACATGTTGTGGATTTTGAGAACATTGACATTTGCATTTGTATTGCTTTGCTGCCGTTTTGGGACGTGCACGGGAATCAGAGCTCCCTTCAGAAGGCTTGAAGGAGGGTGGAAAAAAAAAGAATGGGGGGGTGGGAGGTGGGGGGGGGGTCCAGCTGAAATCTTGTGAAAGTTATCTTTGAGGGTTGCGTGCGTTGTTGCTCCTGTGCACGTCGGCCCGCACGGGATTGAATCAAGTCACATTGAATCCGGGCAGGATTGTGTGAGGGGGGTGTGAGGGGGGTGTGAGGGGGGTGTGAGGGAGGGAGGGGGGCAAACAGCGACCACTAGCGTTCATGATGTGTTCCTCCAGAGTGTCAACAGGCAGGTGAGGGGACAGGAAGACTCTCAGGGCCGCCACGTGTTGTGGCATTTAGATGATGCAATTATTCATGAGTCCTGAAGCAATAAGATCTCACACACACACACACACACACACACACACATATGTCAGTTAGTGTGAGGAGGCTGGATGTGTTGAAGGAGACTTTTTTACCCAGAGAAATGTGACTCATGTTTGTCCCAGCTTCTGGTTTACAGCCCTCCTTCCTTGAAAAGCTCATTTGTGTCCGCGGCCCCAGAAGACCACCGGATGTTTACAGGGTTCGGGTTGTAATCCATGAATCGATTACCCGCATCTCCTTCTGCTGCTGGTTGTACGTCGAGCTACACCCGAGAACCAGAAGCCAAACATGCATTTCTTTTAGTTTCAGAATTCAAATGTGTTTTTGTTTTGTTGCCGGATAAATCATCATAGCCTGCAGCTACAGCCAGACATATTTTTGCATACGCCCCCCCCCCACACACACACACACACACACTACCCCCCCCCCCTCCCCCCTTGGTGTACCCATGTTGATTTTGAAGTCCAGTTCCTCTTCCTGCTGGAAGCAACATTTACTCTTCCCTGCATGCCTCCAGAGTTGCCTATTCATCACTTTTATGCTCCGTGCATTGCCCCCACAGTAAAACCTAGTGCTCATTTTAGTCCTGCAGCGGTAGGCGGGGCACATTGGACGTTGCCCCGAAAGGGGGAAGTTGCCACCACGGTTGCGTCTGTGACAAATGAGGGCAACGTGGCTGTTTCTGAACAGTCAGGCGGTTGTTGATCACAGATACTCGTCCGTGTTCAAGCTCAACCAACGAAAGGGGAACATCCTTTAAGCTTAGTGGACAGTTTTTGAAACAAATGAAGACACTTGGTGCATCAGAATGACAGAGGGTGACAAGTGGGCAATTCTTTAGGGTGGCTTTGCGTCACTAGAGGAGTGTGTGGCGATAGATCCTGAGAGGGGAAGTAAGGTTCTGGAGGTTCTGGGGGTATTTGGCTCCGGGCCGCTGTGGGACGCCCGATGCATCATCAACAAGGTGAATGCATTTAATAAAGAGTGAAGAGGCTCCGGATGTCAGCGCCCTTCCCCCGGGATCAGGAGTAACAGCAGCAGGTTCGGGGTTTGTTGAGCTCACCGCTGCCAACGCCTCAATTATTCATTTCACAAAGAGGGAATCCTATTTTAGACAAACTTCTATTTTCTGCACGATGATTGACACGAGGGAATGAACGAAGCACTCGCATCCTTTTATTTAAGTAAAAGTATGGAGTTTGAAAGTGTTTACACGGCAGGCAGGATGAAAGACTGGTGCATGATGGGAAGTGTAGGATCCAAAGTTGTTGGTGCTCGACACACACAGGGACTAGAGGTACGATATCTCCGGCTCGGCTGCATCTGTTATGAGTGGCGACCTGTCAATCAGCTTGTAGCCCCGCCCTAAAGCATACCCTGCTTTATGACTCTACATGGACCATAATTTACGAAATGAACATCATGTAGATGTAGAACCGGAGGTTGCCGTCTGCTTATGACCTTTCTTTTAAAATCTGTCCGTTGCAAGTCAGTAGACTTTATATTAGAAGTGACCAAATCATGTTTTCATAGATCATAGTTTTAATGTACCCATCTTAAAATAGGTTTACAGAAAGTACTGAAATGAATAAATATAGGAAATAAAGTTCAAGGAAACAACTTAGTAGTTGACTGGATGATGGACCTTTTGTAAATGCCCTCTCAGAGGAGCCTACCCTGATGGGAGTCCATTAAGAGAACCAGTATGATAAGTTGATCGTGTGTTTTGCATGAAAAAAAAAAAGATCTGCAAAGTAACCTCCGACCATCAGATATATGATGATGAGTAAAAAGTACAATATTCCCCTCAGTATTCCCTCAGAAATGTAGTGTAGTAGAAATACTTCAGCAGAAGCACTTTAAAGTTGTGTTTTGTGTTCAGAGAGGAAACCAAACCAAACATGTCATTTGTGTCACATGTAGGATTCAAATCCTCCAGATGTTAGAAAAACTAAATCATCATTTTTCTTCTCGTTTTCTTATATCGATAAACTGGGAATGAGCCTGTTTACTTTCCACCCACTGTTTCTCCCAATTTCACTCTGAACGCACATTGTATGCAAATATCTCTCACGGTATAATCCCGTAATGTGTCTCGGGTCCCGTTTTGCATCACGTTCTCGCTTCATCGCATCGGAGCGCTCGGCCTCCGAGGTATTTCATTATGTGAACTATCAAAGGCCTTCTCCGACCTGCTGCAGCGACTCCCTCGGCTCCATCGGATACGGCGGCCTGTACAGATGGGACGGGGCGGGTGGCGCGTTGGTGTTTGGGGAGAGAGAGAGAGAGAGAGAGAGAGAGAGATTTTTTTGCATTCAGCACACTGTTTAGTTAATGAACCAGAGTCGGGATATTGCTGTCTCAGCTCCTCGGGCCCGGACTCCGCAGCTCCCTCCTTTTAATTGATATCTCTTTCCCCTCCGTCCCGACTCGGACTCTCCCCCCTCCCCCTCCTCCCCCCCTCTCATTCCACATTCAGCCTTATTACTAAACATTGATTAGCCTGTCAATGGCCGAGGCAGGGCCTGATGAATGCACATTTAATGCTCGCATATATCCATCCTCTCGCTCCCGTTATTCATCAGAGGGGCCGGAGAGGAGAGAAGCTAGATTGAGATTGGACCTGCAGGATAATGTCCGTCTCAACAAAAACCCTTAATCTCGTATTCAGGTTTAAATCCGTGAATTCTGTCAAAGGAAGTGCCCGGGAGGTGAGGAAAAGTCCCTCTGCTGCCAGCACATCTCCACTTCTACTCGCTGAAGGAGTGACTTTTGGAACTAAAATGAAGAAGAGTATTTTAAATCCCCGTCAGATTGAAGAACAGCGAAACAAGCGAACCGACCCGTGACCTCTTTTCTTTGGTGGCTTTATTCTGCTGTCACAATACCAGACTAGTCACTGGGGGGAAAAGAACATCGACTGCCTGCGTAATGAGGACATTATTAAATATATGTTAAACATTATTTAATGAGGGCGACATTAAAATATTTATGTATTTAAATTAAAACATATGTAGGCTATTTGCAGACATCGGACTGACTTCTGATGTAAACTATAAGAAGATTCACTCTATCTTAAACAAAATGACGTTCCCATACGACTAAACTGCACTTTAAATTACGTTTTAAGGGTCGTAAATTATTTTGTCCCAGATTACGGTCGCAGTTTTACGGTGCAGTAAAAAAAACAAAAAAAAACGTGGTTTGAATTGAAATGACTACAAAATTGAAACAAAACCAAGGGAAAAAAACCACAACAAAACCAGTCGGTTATGTTGAAGCAACCAAAGTATTCTTATCACAAGCGACACGACCCGCGGTCTCCTGGGTGAAAGTCCTGTGTTTTTGGTTTGAAGCCGGTGTTCCTGTTTGTTGGCGGCCGTTGTCTTGAAGCGACTAAACTCACAGAACAAATTGTGCTGACGTCGTCATGTAACGTCAAATATTGAGTTATGAAGCATGTTCTCCCGGGATGATTGACTCTCCCTTTATGTGCTGTCGTCTCCTCCAATCAAAATTGATAATCTGATAATCATGTGGCAGTTGAAAGTCCTTTTATTTAGTTTACCAAAAATCTGAATATGCATGTAGGGGGGGCCCAAAACATGCCGTCTTCCTCGTGTCGAACGCAATTCAATTTTATTTGTATAGCTCAATATCACACATTTTCTTCTGGTGGCTTTACAGACGACATCTTCCGTCCCTGGGCCCTCACATCGGATAAGAAGAAAACTAGGAAGAGAAAATCAGGCTCCTGTGTTACATCGCTGCCTTTTTAAAGAGATTCCTGCTGCTCTTCTTTCAAATGACAAGTTTAAAGTCGACTCACAGGACGGTTTAATGTGAAGTTAAACGGGAAAAGCGTCTTATTAGGAGTCACGTTTTGGCTCTGAAGGGAACTTTAGTTGGAAAAAGTAGTTGACCACCGGGTCCGGTGCATTTAGCGAACGGTCCCACAGTGCAGGCTTTGCCTTTTGATGGACGTATAAATTACAGCGGACTAAACTACATCTTTAAGGAGCGGCGGATGAGTGAACTCGGACGTCAGCGCGGACGCGGCGGACAGTGACGGTGAGCCGAGCGGGCGAGCGGCTCCGCGGCTAACAAGCTGACTAAACACATCAGGGAGGAAACGTTCAGCTGCTGCTGACGGGCTCACAATACGCCGACGCTACCGTTTGCATCGCCTCGTCCGCGGGTTCGTGCCTGAGCCTCGGCAAGGTGAACCCCGACGCGATCCGCGTCGTCCGCCTCCTGCCGAGCGCTCGGGTTCCAGAACGATTTTTTCAAAGAATGCCAACGCGCGAGGAAAACCCCGCGGCCGCCAGGGAATACCGACGAGTCGGCTTCAGATGAGCGACGGGCCCGTGAGCGGGCGTCGGCGTCTCTGTCGGCGGAACGCCGCAACTTTTGGTTGAAGTGTTACGTTTGTCTGGATGTTTCTCGATGTTCGGGTTCACGCGTGCGCCTTTCGACTTTGTGTAAAAAAAATAATAAAATAAAATCCTCTCGAGGGAAATTTGTGTTGAAGTGATTGAGATAGAATAACGGACTGAACGCCTCTCGGGTCTGCAGCAGGGGGAGAAGTGCTTTATTTCTTTTTTTTTTTCTTTTTTAAATCAGGCGCTGGAGGTGATTTACGTGGAGCCTCCGTGTGTGTGTTTTTTATTACCGCTCCGTTTGTCGCAGTGCAACCTGCAACAAATAATAAAAAAAAAAACCTTCTCCGGGGCTCCGAGAGCTCGCCGCCTTCCGGAGAAACAAGCCGACGCTCCTTTTCCTCCTCGGGTCGGCGCCTTCAGCTCCTTTCACATCCGCCTCGCCGCGATAACGCAGATTGATCGGCCCCTCTCGTTTCCGGGTGCTCGCGCAGATCGTTACTATGCACACGAGCACGCAGCAGCCCCTCGGTGGGGGAACCATTCATCTCCACCCGGACAATAACGTGTGACCTTTCCCTCTATGGATTTCTATATTCAATAAAGCTCCTTTATTCTCTCAAGTGGAAACAGCGAGCAGTCCTTATAAACACGTAATCTAAACACACGGCGGCAGGTCTTTACGTGCAGCACCGTCGAGTAGCTGTTGGAGGGGAAAGCGCATGCAGACTCTATGGGGACGATGTAATCTGTAGTTTCTATTAGCCGGGCGAATATTTTCCTGCCTGCTGCTGGAAGGTAACCTTGAGCTGGCCTTGAAAACGCAGCTGCATGTGGGGTTCTCTACACACCGCTACACTGGAAACACACACACACACACACACACACACACACACACACACACACACACACACACCTTCATCACATCGCCGGGTAAATTAAATCCGACTCTACCAGCTCATGAAATAAATTGATGTTGAAATTTGGCGATTTAGAGAAGGTCATTCGCCGTCCCTGCCAAATTATTTCAAGTGAAGAAGCCCTGGATGTCAGACGCTGTTGATATTAAATAAAAGTCCTGATCCTGAATGGGCAGAATTGAAACCGGGACAGAATTGACTTTTTTTTTTTTACAGAGAAACAGAGTGACTGAGAAAAGACTGAAGGTCCCGGCGGTTTGTTCATTAAATAAAAGGTTAGCCTCCACGTAGACGGCGGGACGAAAACAGGGCTGTGACAGAATGACTTACTTGAATGTCACGTTACCTTGAGTGATATTTCGCCGCGGTGTAACATTTCTAGTCGCGGCGTTCATTAGCTGGATAAGTGTCGCGGCTCAGTGTTGGCTGTCATCAGTATTTACAGTCGCAGGCTTTGCCTCCGGTTTCCTACAACCGGATTGAAAGTTCAAACTCAAAAGGAAAAGAGTGTTCAGGGTTGTTTTTGTGAAGCCGAGGTCACAGTTGAAGTGGGTAAATAAGGGATCGGTGCTTTTCTTCCAACAGGGTGACATAAAGCACTGTTGCTGCTTTTATATCATAAAAGAGTTCTTCTTGTAAGTCGAGTCAGATTTGAGTTACAATACTTTTTTTTTGATTTAATGGTGAGAAAACATATAACATCTCAAACACACAATTAAATCTTCATGTTTTTATTTCATCTAAGGCGAGACACTACGAGAAAAAACACAGTTTAGCTTCCACATCATGTCTTCTTTCAGACTAGCGGGTAAGAAAACATCCCAAAATACATATTTAGCTGTTTATTTTATGACACTTTGTCTGTTTGTGTCCGTCGTGCAGAGCGAGTGACACACGGTGTATCAAGCGACAGTTATTGAAAGTCACGTGATGTAATATATCATACACTAGTGGGTCAAACAAACACAGGACTTTCACCCTGGAGGTCTCTGTTCGTGTCCCGTGTGAAACCAAAAGTCAGCGTTAGCTTGATGCTAATGCTACGTAAGAAAGTCTGCTGAGGGCCCGATCACACCGAGCTGGAAACGCGTGGTCTCTTACAAGTTAAAATATTCTCAACTTTTCAGCCAAAAGACAAAAGATTGATATTAGTGTCTTTAATTACCATGAACTATCTTTGTTTTTTTTTACGGTACTTTTGTTATTCCGTTACATTGTTATGTTACATTGTTACATTATAATTTTGAACACAAACCAAACCAGCTTTGTTGCTTAAACCTAACCAAGCCGAAGCAATTGTGTGTTTCTGCAAGCGTGCTATAGGACTGATATGAAACGTATTCATGAAAAGTATTTTTGGTTCATAAATGTCAGCATACAACGTATCCTGTGGTTTGCAGGAACGTAAAAAATCCCCAAAACTTTCTGGGGACTAGATTGGATAAATACAAGCTGCTGATGGGGAGAAACATATTCAAATCCTAGTCGTGTCTTTGAAGAGGAAACATGGGAAACGCTTCAGGTAGATATACGATACATACTCTGAAACAAGTGTCCAGGAGCCATAAAGGTCTTCTGTCAGATGGAAAGGTTTTTACCACGAACAAAAATCAAATAGTAATGTTTTAATATAAATTTAATTTTCATTTGGACAACAGCATTTTATACAAGCTACAACTCAATATCGATGGCCGAAGAGCAAATCCTCGTATCTGAAAAATGCACTTTATTTAGAATAAAAAAATATATATTTTCTTCCAGAATGCTATTTGTTAAGGATACCCAATACATAGTACAAAATAAAAATATATATATATATACAAAGTAAACATAGGAGGTTATTGCACTTTGCAAATTTACAATTCACAAGCTACAACTCAATATGTTCATATCATAACGATGTGGTTTAATTAAAATTCTCCAGCTTTAATCAATGACCACAAACGATTGTGGCCAAGTTATGGCCAAAACCATTTTCGTCCAGTCAGCAGGCCCTAAAAGACCAGAATGCAATGCAGCCCAAGAGGTGTGATCGTGTAGCTGAACTTCATTCTGCTAGTTCTTGTTGTTTAATGGATTTCTGGATTGAAACGTACAAAATAATGAATGTTTGGCCAAACAAAACAAACACTCGTGTTATCAGATAATACATTTTTATGACGTATTGAGCATCACAGATTGGGGATAAAAGGAGTGTTAGCATTAATTCAAACTCCACTCATCCTCTTCTGATCCCCCCGGAGGCAGAAACACGGCAGGAAATGAAAGTCGGTGGTCAGAGTTCAGAGGTCGGGATCGGCCACAGAGCGGAGCCGGTGGAGCCGGCCGGGATTTATAGTGTTGCTCAAGGACTCCACAGAAAGGTGGAGAGCTCAGCACGCGGCCCGCCAGCTGCCTCTCTGAAATCACCCGGCGTCGGTTAGCATACACTCCCGGTTCGGCCAAATTAAAGCCACTGTGTTATTTATGAACCTGCCCTCAGGCTGTTTCATTTGTTCTGCAGGTGCCTGGACCATATTTATCACCCACATCTCACATCATAACAAATCATAACACACACACACACACATATATATATATATATATATATATATATATATATATATATATATATATATATATATATATATATATATATATATATTCTTTTTTTTCTGAGATTAATCTCACAAGTCCCCAAATGAAAAACCATCGACTGCTCTGGTGGAGTTCGCTACCATCTCTACAATAATTAACTTCTGGGCAGGTTCATTTCCAAAACTTGATGTATGATAATACATTATTGATTAGCAGACAGAGACAGATTTGCACCATAAATAACAAGAGTATATTATCAATGCCCCCTCAGCGCTGTAACTCAATGGGACAGAAGGCGAATTGCTGGAAATGTTTGGCTCTACGGTACATTTCTGTAATTAAAGTGCAGTTGGACAGCAACAGAAGACAGATGTGTGAGTACAGTTGTGTTGTTGCTCGGAAGCAGTTTAGAAAGAGACAGAGATAGTGAGACGACCGGCTTAATGATCTCTCATGTAGCGCATGTCATCCTGTCAGATGTCGTACGTTCTGAATGTACAGTTGTTTGAAAGAAAGCCAACTGCTGACTAACAGCCGGGATAACAGAACACGCAAAATGCAACCAAACTGCTAAAACTCTGAGAGACGGTCACAGCAACACTGCTGTCCTACGACCTTCATGTGTGACATCTTCCTGTAGTTTACGGTGGCCATCTTCCCGTTTCCTGTGGCTATCTTCCCGTTTCCTGTGACACTAACCGCTGCCGTTTGGATGTTGTGTTCATCGGCTCGGGTTCGGGTGGCGGAGAGGAAGGAACGACTAGTCATTGTTTCGTCCTCCCCGTTGGCCAGCGGTGGCTCCGGGGGACGGAGCTTGAGTTGTCAGGGGATCAGACCCCCGGTGCCGGGGGCGTTTGCGTTGGCTGGAATTGAGCTAACCGCTAACGGGAGTTCCGTCGGTCTCCCTGAGCTTTGGATTGAATCCAATAAACAAACTATTAAAAGGCACACGGACGCTGGATGGATTATTGATGAGCTCTACTTCTTGGTCCTCTCACTTCGGACCGACTGGACGCTGCAGTGACTCACTATCGCCTCTGGAGGCACAAGCGGTATTACAAGACAGGACGAGCCGCGGCTAGCTGGTTAGCATGCTAATTTTAGTAGCTATCTCTGCAACATATGGACTTTAAATCAAAATTACGGCCTTTTAACCTTGATTCTTGTCACATCTGGAATTTACTTTTTAATTATTTAAAACTTATTCTGATACAAGACTTGTATCAAACAGATTTCAGCTCAGACAATACTTTAATTCTTAGAGTTTAATATACTCCATCCATCCATCCATCCATCCAATATGTAAAATTAATTAAAGTTAATTAAAATTAAAGATAAATGAAAAATGATCAAACTTAACTTACCTATAGGATATAGAATAATTAAACAAATAACAAATTAGTCTTCACTTGTTTACAGATGATGTGAAATGTTTTCATTAGTTTCATAAATGGGCTATTAAATATGAAACATGCTGTGGAATCATCTGTGAGCGAGCTGCAGCCCTCGGGGACTGAAACTGAGCACATTTGGTATTTTAAATATAGACTTCAAATTTCACGTCCTGCCTTCAAAGCTTTTTCATTTCAGACGCTTTAATATCACATGAATCTTGTGAAAGTTGTTGGACTCCAGAGTATCCAGAACGCCTCGCAGCCCCCCGACTACACACGACTATAACACAGCGGGTCCAAAAACAAAGACAGGACTTTCACCCAGGAGACAGCTGTTCGTGTCCCATGAGAAACCAGAACCGCTGACTTATTTACTTTAACTACTTAACACATGTATATAACTGGATTTACATAACAAATGTAACAAATCTCAACCAAACTTTCATCTTTTCCTGAACACAACAAAGTACTTTTGTTTCCCTGTTGACCACATGTCTAAAACCGTCTGTTTGTTGACTGTTGGTAATGAGAGCGACACACGACATGTCCTTTAAAGTGGCATGCGTATTTATGCACCTTCCCATGAGATCATATTGGCTTTGTTGTTCTTGTGTCTTTAAGAGCAACGTCTCAAATTAAGCGAGGGAGTTTGACTTTTTGCCCCGTGAATGTGAAAGTGTGACCTTTACTGCTGCGGTTCCTGGTGATGTTGGAGCAGTGGAGTGTGTGACGCAGCTCAGCCATCCGAGTATCAGGCCTTCACTTGTAGTGATGAGCGAGTGTTTGCTGGGCGAGCCAGGCGGCCTATCTGTTAGTGCCAGGGAAGCGAGCAGCCCTTTGCTTTCCTGAGTGTTGCTAAATGCCAGGATGAGATCAATTAGGGATCCAGGTCTTCAGAGGCTTTAGGAACATAATGGGGAACACTTAGGGCTAATGATTGGAGCCTTGCATTAGCCCACACCTCGCTCTCGCTTTTTCCCCTCTCCTCGCTGTGTGCATATTAGACGCTGGCAGAGGACGACTCAGCTGTTTTTCATTCTCCTTTGCTTCCTCAGCATTGGCCACGGGTCTCCGAAGTAGCCACGGCCAGCATTGATCTGAAATAATTAAAGCAAATCCAGACTTTGATCACGGAGAGCGGGGGGACGGGACGCTCAGGGGGAAGATTATCAACGAGAGCAGATGGAAAGGCCTCGGACGGCTTTTGATTGTGGCGGCAGTTGTGTGCGTCCACAGTGGCCCCATTCCAGTCCATTGAAGTGTGTGTGTGTGTGTGTGTGTGTGTGTGTGTGTGTGTGTGTGTGTGTGTGTGTGTGTGTGTGTGTGTGTGTTTACATATCATTGAATGGCAATGAAAGCACTGTGAATAACACAGCAATCGAAAAGCATGTTTGAGACTGTAAGCAACACAAGTACAAGTACAAAAAAAAAAAAAAAACTTGCTTCTGTTGCGGTCCACAACCAGCGGGCGACGTCACCATGACGACGTCCACTTCATATATACAGTCTGTGGATAAAACGCAACTCAGGAGTCTTGAATCTAAAACAGTCTCCGTTATAGGGGTTCAGAAATGCCCAAAGAGTGTGGACGACAATAACGTATTAATGTGGATATAACCATAAAGTGTGGATATCTTTACTCCCTTGATGTTAACCACACGCCTGCAGCTGAAGTGAAGTTCTAAATTCGTGGTATACCCCTTTAGGATGTCGGGATTTCTCCCAAATGATATAGCTCCCTGTGGCAAAGAAACATCTCTTTGCTCTTACTTTTTGTTCTCTTGCATATGAAAGTCTTATTTTGCCTTTTTGCATATATTTTAAAAGCATCTTTTTGTATAAATATAAGCGTCTCCAGTCGACCTGTGAGCTCAGAGATTTCAGTGAGTCACACAACAACAAAGCTAATAAGCCACGAATAGCAGGGAAAGAGTCTCCATTGTGTTCAGCTGTTACAGGACCGGGACTCGGGTGCAGTGCATGCTGGGGCATCGGTGGGGCTTACTGATCGTTAGCATCATTAGCCTCACCCGAGCCCTTTTTTCCCTGCTGGAACAAGTCCATGTGTCTGCCATTGAAAAGGGTCTATTGGCTCATTCCAGCTACTTTACCTCCGCTGATGGAAGCTGCTGTGGAGTTGAAGCTGTCTCCTTGTATCTGAGACTCAGACACTATTGGGACAGACGTTTCCGCGGTAACCACAGCTGGAGAGCGTGTCTCCGTAGGTGAGAAAAGCAACATACTCGTATGTCTGTCGTCAGAGTGGGAGGCGGATTAATCTGTTAACTGGGTGATTCATGGAAAACGGAGCCAGCAATATTTACAGTGTGAACCGTTTGCGGTCATATTAAAATAGGGGGGCTTTTAAACGCACCAATCTGATCTATAAACCAACCATTTATGCAAATAGGGACATCTGGCAGTCGTTTGGCTCTGTGACCCAATGAATATGTATTTTGTTGGAGTAACAGAGGAAACGCAGGTGGAAATCACTGTTTATGTTTTAGATTCAAACTCAGGGATTTACAACCTGGCCGTGGTTTATGGATCTGATTATTAGACCGAGATTATATTAGAGATTAGAAGCACAAAGAGAAAGTTGTCCATCGCCTCTCAGGCCGTGTGCTGCCCTCTACAGGATCGATGAGCCCGATGAACTCTGACCTGTGAAACGACTCCAGCTTTCAGAGCGAGAGAGTGGCCGTGTTGATTGTTTGTCTTCCTGTTCGTACAGCAGCATTGGGATTAAGGTTCATCGTTTGGCTTCAGTTAGATCAGACAGAGAAAGATGCTGACGATCAAAGGGTTTGAAGTTGTCCGTTAGCCTGTTAGCTTCCAGCTGCACGACGTCCAGATGCTACACGATCATGTTGAGTTACTGGAGTGTAATAACGAGCATGACCAGCGATAAAGTCACGTAGAAGGCCGCTGGGAGACGTGGTGGACGAGTCTTACAAACACAGGACTTTCACCCAGGAGACCGCTGTGAGGAAACCAGAAGTTTGTGCGTTTGTGGGTTTCTGCGAGCGTTGAAACAAACACAGGACTTTCACACGGGAGACCGCTGTTCACGTCTCAAGTAAATGACGCCTTTATGACGCCTTTATACTTCTACACAGTCGTTTCACAACGTTACGTAAGACATTCTGCTGAGGGCGGTTGTTATTTATTAAAGGTAGGTCCGTAGTTATGGTCGCTACGTTACATTTTACCTTATTGTTTGAACACAAACCACAATCCTTTTTCTCTCACCTTAACGTATTATTGCGTAAACCTCACCAACCGTGTCAAATGTGATACGAGGCTACTAGGAAACGTAATTCTGAAACATATTTCTTTTTTTTTACATCCTTTGATGTAATGTTGTCTCTTTATTGGAGGCTTGTCGAAGAGGTTGTTGAGAGTTTGAAGTGCTCTTTGTTCTTCATGTCGACGCCCGGGAGCTGCTCAACACGACCAAAGTCACCGAGCTGTTTGTTCGGGGCCTTTTCAACAGTCTCTTCAAAACGCTGATGTTTTTTTATTGTCATAATTGTTCCAGTTTGACAAAAACTGAAGTTTGTTCCGTTTGCTGAATGTTCTCGGAGACGGCTCTGTCGTCTTGTGATGTCAATTTGGAAGTTACTTTTTTTTTTGCCTGTTTGTTTTTGTCTTGTCAGAATATTTTGTTATTACCACGAACACATAAACACAGATAACCTGGGGCTATGTAGGCGAAGTTAGTTAATTAGTTATTTAGACACTTTATCGTTGACCTACACTTAAAACAATCAAACAAAAAACAATGCAAAAATAAAACAAAATCAATCACAGAATTATTTCCTGCGTCTGCGGGCAAAATAACTAGAGTGTGCTGAGTGCAGCTGTTCCGGATGGCAGGACGGTGCACGCACAAAGCATAGAGGGGCAGGGGGGGTCAAGGAAGGGTTCAGCAGCGAGCCCCGGGTCCTCCAGCACTCACAGGTTGAGGGTCCCCCCCCCACACACCCCCCCCCCTTCCCGGCGTCAGTGTGTAAATTATCTTGGTGTAATCCCGCTCTGTGACTAATCTGATTGTGCCGTCATCAGCCCAGCAGAGTGTTTGTTCAACGCTAATTTCACATGGGTCTTATGCTCCATTGTGTCATCTCCAGCTCTGTGTCTGTGCCCGGACAACGGAAATGTGGGGTTTTTTTGTGTGTGTGTTTTTTTTGTTATGATCCCACCACTTGCCGTCGTCATAAAAGAGGATTAAGCTCAGATTTGTCACGTCGTGGCAGGAATTACTGGTGCCGAGATAATCTCTGATCCACCTAATTTGCTGTCGCAGAGAAAAGAATTGGATGAAGCGCGACCGGCCTCGAACTCCGGACGTCTCCTCATTGATCGCCGTCGACCGCGAGCGAGCGAGCGAGCGAGCGAGCGCCTCAGTTTACGGGAGAGGTCCGTTATCTGATCGTTGGCGGTTCGGAGACGGTGCGCTCCTCTCGGGTTTTGTCTCCGGGGACGACCTGAGCGTTCTCCGCTCTGAAGGCCTGTCGCTCATGTGATCTCGTGACCTCGTGACCTCGAGGGCGCGTCAGCCGGAGAGCAGTCGGTGTGAAATGTTTAAAAAACACAATCGGTGATGTTTTTAATTCTAGAACACAGTCGGTGTTCCGCTTGTTCCGCTTGTTCTCACAAGAACATGCAGACGGATTCGCTTCAGAGGCTCGTTAGTGTTTATAGTTTCCCTCCTCTCTAATGTTAATTATTTTCTTCACAGGGAGACGCTGATAATCCTTAATAAACCGAATGGCTGGGAATATTTTTAAAGTGTTTTGATTAAGTGTCTCCTAAAACCGCTCCACCTCGGGGCAACGCGTTCCTTCAGCAGAGCGAACCAGAGCCCGGAGTCTCACTCGTGCCGATGCTAAAATAATTCACGACTTAATAAAAACCTCAGAGGGAGGAACTGTTTGTTCTTTCAAAACTAAAAATACATTTCAATGTAATTTTTTCCCGCTATCGGTATAATATTATTAAATGAAATTAGTCAGCACATTTGCTGCCAGTGACAAGACTCCAGTCTTCTTCAAAGTGCTGCTCATATTTAAATTTTGAGTGAAGATGTAACTGAGATTTGCCCAAAGTGGAGCCTGCCGGACAGATTGGCCCCGTGAAGATGTAATTTGTAATTTCTCCTCATCTGTTACCAGACTGCTGAATTTATGAAAGCAACCAATAACCAAAAGATAGTTATTTTAACAAAAAAAAAAAAATAAAGCAGTGATTTTGTTCATGACGAGGTGTCCAAGCATCGAGGTTTAAAACAAGAGAGATTTAGTTTGACAGCAAGCATTTATTAGACATTCGGGTTATTTAAGGACTGGAGGATCATTTATTGTCATTACGCAACACAGAGTTGCGCAACGAACTGCTGCAGTCCAGTTGCTCCACAAGGAAAAAAACCTGACAGAACAAAAACAGTAGTGCATTCATGTCGTGCACTTTTTGAATTTGCATCAGGACAAATGTTACAACAGCAGCTGCAAAAACTGATTTCTGGGGCAGATAACAACGCCGACATCTTAATATTCAAAATCAAAACATTGTCCATCAACTTTGACTGTTTGAGTCCGCCTCCTCTCGTCCCACCGATGATACGGTAAATTGTGCTCATTATGTACAAGTTCTGATCACTGGTGATGTAAAAAATGGACAGTAATATATATTTTATTATATATATATATATCTCGATGGCCGAAGAGCAAAACCTCCTATCTGAAAAATGCACTTTTTTGAGAATACTAAAAAAAAACTTGTTTTCTTGCAGAATGCTATTATTTAAGGATACCCAATACATGATACAAAATACAAAAAAATGAAAAATATACAAAGTGCAGATAGGAAGTTTTATCCACTTTTCCTGGATAATTTTGCAAATAGGAGGTTTTGCACTTTGGCCATCGATATATAATATATATTAAAAACAGAACAAGAAGAGTTCAAAACCTGCAGACGCATCAAATATCAGATCATGTCGTATGTGAGGGCAAACAGCTAAACCAATATGAGGATGTTATTTTGGAGGAGCGACGACATAAAGTGCAGCGTCGGCCTGCAGACGCGCGACCTTCTGACCTTCAGTCACCACAACAAGGACAGCCATGGGTGGGGGGAGGGGGGAGGGAGGCAGGGGGAGAGGGGGGGGGCGGCGTCTGCTGATGACACACTGGAGTCTCCGAGAAGGGAACGGATGTGTTTTCATTTCATATTTATTTCCAAACATCCCGTCCCGATATGGAAGCCGGTATCGGAGGTCGTGGAGGTCGTGGAGGACGCGAGTGTGAAGGAGTGCAGTTCTGCTGCTCGCTGGTTTGGGGTTGTCATGACGATGTCCGAGAGAGGAAGATGGAGGCGAGCAGAGAGACTCATCCCTCGGCTCAGTGTAGCTGCCCTCACAAACGCGTCACGTCTCGTCTTAGTCACGTTTTGATTTATTTTCTGTGCCACGTGATCCTCCTACGGCCTCCCTGATTGGTCAGACCTCCAGCCTTTTGTTGTTTGACAACAGATTGGTCTGATTTCTCCTCTGGAAGGCACGACGTTGATGACGTGGACAGTGTTTCTGCCACGAAGACAGACATTTGTTTCAGTGCTAAAAGCTTAAAATGTCCTCGATGCTGCCTCCTCGGGGGTTTTCAGGGACATCTCAGACACCTCCGATTTGACTTTGATAAAACGTTGAGGTGTGACAAATCTGGGCTCTGTGCACTGGCATTTGAAGATGCCCTTCCCAGATGGGAGTTCAACAACTAAAGGTCAACATTTCAGACTTTGAAAGGCCGCGTATGTTACAGAACCTCGACGTCCGTTGGTCCCGATTGGCCTAAAGCGTGCCTCCATCGGCGTGTTTGCGTGTTCCGGATTCATCCATTCTCCACTGGACTCGGACTGAATCACGAGTCAACAGACTGAGTCAGAAACCCCTCACACACATTTGTCACTTTAGACCCTCAGAATGTGTTCGTCCCCTCCGTGACCTCCCGTGGGCCCGGCCCTCCGTGACCTCCCGTGGGCCCGGCCTGGTCCCGTTCCCTAAAACAGATGTGAACTGATGCCTAACCGATATGAAAGCTAAGCTGCAGCCTAAACCTGTTCAAAATAATCTTTCACAAAAATTATGAATTTAATGTTGTAAAGACACAACGTGATGAATGCAACTCAATAAAACAGAGAATTGTTTTTCTCTAAATATAGCAGATGTTTGCCTATCCATTGATTAGCACTATTGGAATCTTTACTCAATAAATCTTCATACAAATCTTCATATTATATCTTACAAAAAATGTTAGCATAACGTGTCGGTTTCTGCCCGTTACACGCAAAATATATTAAAAAATAAACTCAGTAACGGTAAAGTGAGGTTCATGCAACAAAACTCTTTAGTTTGCTTCAGGAAAATATCGTGTTTGGGGTTAAAACATCTACAGAAGAAGCGTTACTTAAGTGCGGAAGTTAAGTTTAAAATAAATAACCGTTAACTTGAATGAACAGCCGTCTCCATGGTAACAGGATGGCGTTTGCTCCGTCTGTTTTTTTTGCGGCCTTTATACTTCCTGGTTCATCGTTACTTGGATTACATATGAATTAATTTGGTGCGATATCTACTAATAACAGCGAATCGATCTCCGTAGCCATAGCAACGAACGCTGGGTGAGAGCAGCTTGCTTTCCTGAATGTAGACCACAAACAGAAAGATGAGATCTCTGCACGTGTTTTATGACTTAATGAAGAAAGTCAACTGTACTTTCAACTTCAAAACAAAGAGAGCAGCAAACCAGAGCAAAAATACATATACATATATACATACATGTTAAAAGAGGAAGGAAAATAGCCATTTAGCATGCTACAAGCTAACCAGCCCTGTGACATCATCAAAACCACGACGACGTTGTGGTCTGATTTATGCTCTTATGATCTACGATCAGTGTTCCAGCGCGATCGTCAACATCATCAGTCACAGCGGTAATCATTTAATTACGTGTGTTATGATTTATAATCACAACAACAGACAGAGAGAGCGACGGCCTCGTCTGTCAGCCGTCGACAGTCAGACACCGTTTATTCACTTCAGGCTAAAATATAATGATATGTATGAACTTTGTTTTTTTTCTGAGGAAGAAACTGTGATTTCATGTTTTTTTTCCTTTAAAAAGAACCTGAATGTAACTACAACGTACTAAAAGATGAATTAATTATAAAAGAAAAGTTGTTTGAGCTATTAATACATTCATGTACATGTTTAAATGTACATGAATACTGTATATGGTGAATTCTACTAATAGTATAAATATCGTTAGCATTAGCTTTGATTAAATAAATCTTTGTTTCGGGGTTAAACCTGGAGTTCTTACCTGGATTCTATCGTGTTTCATGGCGTTGGAAGATTTTGAGGTCGACTAACCAAAGTTAGCCAAAAATATTAATCCCCCCAATTTAAAGATTTTTACACATCCATCAAACATGGAGCAGCATTAGCATTTATTTCAGAGGCCCATTGCTCTGATAAATATTCACATTTTCTCGCAACAAACAGAAGCACACAGATAATTATTATGCGCGATCATTTAGTAAATTATGCTCCATTTAGAGTCAAACAGACCATAAAGCAGAGGATGCTTTAGGGGGCGGGGCTACAAGGTGATTGACAGGTGTCTCTACGTCGCTCCTCCTCAGCCCTGATCTAATAACTTCGGTTCATTTGTAGCGAAAACAAACAACATGGCGACGTTGAACTCGAGAAACATATTGTACCGGAGTCCCATTCCACATGCAAACACACCATTTGATTCAGCGTTAATATCCTGTAAAGATATTGATTGGCGCAGCTTTAACTGATATTATGTTTTGATGCGTCGCGTCAGGTTAGATGACGACGTCTGACGTCGCGTCGAGGTTCTCGCAGCTCGTTAGCTTCCCTCAACGTCGTCGTCGTCATTCATGAAGTGTTATTTATGTTATTTATATCGTGTCATCTCGCTTTCAGCGCCGTCATCAATATCCTCAGTTGCGATCATTATAATGTCGTTATCAGCGTGATGATTTATGGTCGTTTATAACATCATCAGCGCCGCCGCCGCCGCTGTGTAGCGCCGCAGACAGACGGAGATTGCATGGCTGGGTCCGTCATCGGTAGCCGCCTCTGGTGTGTGTGTGTGTGTGTGTGTGTGTGTGTGTGTGTGTGTGTGTGTGTGTGTGGAGGAGGTCATGTGACTCTGCAGGCAGCTTGGCCAGTGACCTGACAGGCAGGGTGACCCGAGCGGCTGGTAACAGCGTGCACGGAGACAGCAGCCAAAATTCATTTATTGCTTTCCTTCTTCCTCGCCTCCTCCTCCTTCTCCTCCTCCTCCTCCTCCTCCTCTTCTTCCCCCTCACACACACACACACACACACACACACACACACACACACACACCATCCTCCCTTACCCGCGGCCTCCTCGGTGCCCTGCATGATTTGTTTTCCGATGTTTCTCACTGATGAGGGCGAGCTCTTGGAAGGTCGGTGTGTGTGTATGTGTGTGTGTGTGTGTCTCTGTGTGTGCACATACAACTGTGGGGGTGTGTGTGTCTGTCTGTGTTTGTGTGCATATACAACTGTGTGTATGTGGAAGGTTTTGCAGCAGAAGGAGAGGAGTGTGATATTGTTTGTGTGTACCTGATTAGTGTGCGTGTGTGTGTGTGTGTGTGTGTGTGTGTGTGTGTCGTGCACATGAATACATCATGAGACGAGAGCTAACGAGGGATTCGTCCCCGCTTCACTCTGCTCCCCGATCACGGCCGCTCCTTTAATTCCCGTCTTCGCCCGGCGGACCGTGATTCCGATCAGCACTTTCCTGATGAAGCGGCGGCGCCGGCCGCGTTGCGTGTTGATGAAGCGCTAATGGCGCCATTCATCACGCCGCGCGCAACGTATTGAAAGTCACGGTTAGCGGTTTTTACATTTAGCTTCGAGAATTTTAAGCGCGATCGACTGTATCATCGGCCATTTTAATTTAAGGGAGATTAATGCTCCCCTCCCCCGCACTCAGCTCACGCCTGAATAATTGTCACTTTTACCACTTCGAACTCTCTGTGTTGCCCTACAGGCATTATGGGAAATGTTCCTAACGATCGATAGAGGTCAGATGTTCTGGTCACTCTCTGGACTCTCTGGACTTCAAACAGTCTAAAAACTTCCAAAAAAAGAATCCAGTTCCTATCTCTGTAGTCTGAATTCAACTTTGTGAGGAAAATCATTTTGTCTGTTTTCAATCATTGATACGTGGAGCCGAGCCGAGAGCAGGAAGTCCTGACGGCGAGGAGGCTTGACTGCTGCTTCACTGGACGTCTGAGTGCTGCAAAGTGAAAATGTTCCAGCACCGAGATGAATTATTGCTCATAAACACAGGCCGTAACTTCCTCTTCGCTCTGTGAAAGTTTGTCTCAGGCGGAACCAAAGTAAAACATTTATGTTTTGGAAAAAGAAAAAAAAATCAAATTTTTTCATTCGTATCGATGCATTTTTATGAGTCGTCGTGATTTGGCTCAAATGTTCAAAGAGGGTTTTGATCCGCTAATTGAATGACTCGTGAGCTAATTTAAATAAGTGACGCATTGTTTTTTTTTTTCAACAACTGTCTTTTGACTTTAATTTGCACAGATTCCCTGGCTGGATGCTCTGATGCTGAAGCTAAGATATTTAAATTAAGTCAAATATTCACTGCAGATTTTTCTGGCTGCACCATCCCATAAAACTGTATAAATGATGCACAAGACATCTAGAATATTTCATATTTTACTAAATCCAGCCTGACACATCAGACATAAAACTCGTGTGTTGAGCAGAGTTTAAAGAAGTCAATAAAAGTGAAATTCTGCAGCAACTGATGTTTTTATTACATAAAAAAAAATCACATTTCTTTTTAAATGAGTCGTTGCATCATGTTTCTGACGTGGAACATGAAAGAAAGTTATGAAACCAGACTTTGCTACTGCTTTGTTTTTATTGTTGATAATAATCGGAAGCAACAAACTGTAAACAGTTTCAAGAACAATTTTCACACAATTAATAATTAAAACTAGCTTTGCATGTTTCTGCAGACCACGGATACGTTGAACGACCGTTTCTGAAACGAGTATATGTTGCATGAATATGGTCAGAAGAAAAACATGGTTTGTGTTAAAATAATAATAATAATAATATAGTAAAGTCAATGTTTACTTTTGGTTTTACCCAGGACACGAACAGCGGCGTCCTGGGTGAAAGTCCTGTGTTTGTCGACCCGTCCACCACAGCGATGCTGTGAAGGTTAAATAGAAAAATCTCATAAAGTGAACTCTTTTATGTCATTATTTTATAACAATTTTATAACTACCGTGTGCCTCAACGGTTTTATAATTACCTTGTGTACTAATTATGCCAAAGCAGTTAGTTATGAAAGACAACTGTTACATGTATTGCGCAATAGTGGGAGGTCCTGTGCGCTCGACCAGCAGAGGGCAGCAGAGCGAGGTCGCACATGCTGACCTTTGCACCCGGAAGCGGAAACCTCGTGGCTTGTTGACGTACTGAGTGGGAGGTGGGAGGTGGGAGGACTTCGGAGGAGGATAAAAGACTCTCATGAGAGTTATTGTGTTCAATGTGTAATTGTTTTTGATCAAAGTAAATACTTTTTTACTCAAGCTTGGAACCACTTTTCGGATTCCTCATGGGGCCTTGGAAGGAAAGAGTCCTTCTCCCTGAACAATGCGACCCGCCCACACTCTCGCTTGTCGTACTCGTTATTAAACAAAGCAATTTTCAATCCTCGTTGCTCGATACGAGAAAAAACGCATTCAACGCGGTTGGCAGAAACCTACAATGCCCAAAACAATTCCAGGTGATCTGGCCGAGGAATTCCATTGTACCGATCGCTGGAATGAATTCTAAAAGACTAAAAAGAGACTCAAACTGTAAAAAGACCAGAAAGTTCTGGCTGCGTCCTGCCGGTTGAAAATGCTCAGTGTGAGGCTGAAGTCAAATGAAGTGGGTCAGCGCAGCAGCTTATTTATAGCCCGGATCACACTGCTGTCCGAGCTCCTTCTCCAGGCGCAGTGAGAAACGATGCAATCAGATGCAGAACGCACTACGAGCTGATGCAGTTCCCCTGTCGGGCCTCACGGGGCGGCTTGGCTCGGCCCTCGCGGTGGCGGCTCGGCCCTCGCGGCTCGGCCCTCGCTCAGGAGGGAGTCGCTGTCGGGTCGCTCTCCATCCAACTCCAGCAGCAAATCATCTCATTTCAAAATCCAGAGACTCTTGAAGGAGTTCTCACGGGCCGTAACGCAGGAACTAAAAGCAGCATGAATAAGTGATCGTCACTGTTTCACCTCCGTGAGTGAATGAGTCGGTGAGTCGGAACAAAAACAAACATAAAGCATTGAGTTTCGTGTTAAAGTCAACAGCAGAATAAACTGAATATCAGCAATGCAGCAAAATCACATACTATGTGTCGTATTATACGTGTGTGTTGGACTTCTATTTAAGTTTAAGACCTTGAGTTTTTTCAGAAAATCAGGACATTTTGGAAAATCTGGATTTCAGGGGCAATTATAGTCAGGAAATTATTTTCAAGAGAAAGAATAATTTTTTTTTTAAGTGAGAATGTGTTTTGAAATTCAGGATGATTTCTTAAAGTCAGGACATATTTAGAAAAAAAACTTGTTTTTTGCAAACTTTCGTGTTTTGGAAAGTCAAGTTATTTCCAGAAGGTGTTTTTTGTTGGAATTGAAAGACGTTTGTTTCTGATTCAGGAAAACGACTTTGGGTTTTTCGGTGAAGGTTAGAACTAGGTTTTGGTTGAAGTTGGTGGAATCGGTTTGTCAATGAAGATCCTCACAAGTAAAACCCAGATATGGATTATTGTGGCAACCAGGGAGCTAATTAGTGAGATTTCTTTCTCCTACTTATTCTTAAGTGGTCTATTCTTCTGAATTGATTCATTGGGAATAATTTAAGTAAACCGGCCATTTGGATCTGTTTTAAATTGATCGTGTGTGTGTGTGTGTGTGTGTGTGTGTGTGAGAGAGATTGACTGTTAAAGCTTGAGTCATTGTATGTCCGTGGGCTAAAGGTCGCACTGGGGATTGGTCACTATGCAGAGAGCAGGAGCTTAATGAGGTAACGAAGGTAACGAAGGTAAAGAAGTGAGGTGTGCAGATACCTCGGCCTGATTGTAAAATCAATGCGGCACTCAGCGGAGACGGAGCTGGTTGAATGGATCAGAGCATTAGTTGAAATAGGTACTTTAAGACAGGACGCGTGTGTAATAACCACTAATGCATAACTCTCCTGTCAGCACGGACCGTAAAAGTCCACTTTAATTATTCACTTTTTAATTCAATGAAATAAAACGAAGTAATAACGCTGTTTGTGATGTCAAACAAAAAATACCGAAAGGCGTACTCGTCTGGAAATGAAGTCTATCGCTTATTATTAGTAGGTTTTTATAGGTGTTTATAAAACTTGCATGTACGTGCTCATTATAGTGGAAAAGTGGTCTTACTTTCTCTCATAATGTTGTTTATTTGCTAATTTTTTTGCCCGAATGCTATTGCCATCGATAGTGGTATTTTTTTCAATTTCCTCACTTAAAGTATTTGTTTCCCGTTCAAAGTTAATTTATTATGTTTCAGTAAAAACACGACTGGCTCTTCTGGAAGATGACGAACCTTCTGGTGTCAGAGTCGTATCGCCCATCGATCCGCCCCTGACCTTCTCCCCGTCAAGTCATTCATTTCTATTTTTAGTCACGGTGTTATTTAATGAGCCATCGTGAAATAGTTTCATTGTTTCCTTCATTGATTGTGTTTCCATGTGATGGTGGAACGGGGCATTAGTCAGTAAGGGACCAGTGTTAAAGGCCTTTACATACCGGGGGCCCGGCTAATAAACGACAGGAAATACATGTTCTCTTTTAAACTGTTCGTACCAGCAGAGATGTGAATTTGCGATAGTTGCAACACTTTCTCAATAAAAGGTTTTGGTAGTTTTGTGCAGGTAGAAGACGAACCAGCAGGATCCTGTTGACCCAGACGGCGTCCGTCAGTCTGTCTGAGGTCAAATGTTCCTCAGCCTGAAGCTCTGCTTACCAGAGGGAACTCAAAGTCTCTCAGTTACCTAGTGTTCGTGTCTGTAGGGCTTTTATTGTGAAAGGTAACAACAGAAGGAGTGGATCTGGTCTGAGGTGTTTGAGGTCTTCGGACTGCGGAGGAGGCTTCATGTTGATGGAAGTACTCACGTCAAAAACAGCTGTCCAAAGAAATAATATTGATATGTGAATTAATGGCATTAGAGAAACACCTTCCGGTGAGTAAAGGCCTTTAAGTGTAAAGGAATGGAGAAAGGTGACCTTGACTTTATTGGTTGGACTTTGGAGTTTCACCAGAGATGCGCTGCACATCTCATGGAATATTTAATGTAAATCACGGTTGTGTCCAGAGAGGACTCTATACCATCAGGTCATTGTCAGGCTACTGTGACCTCTGACCTTTTGTCTCTCTCGGGTGCGAGATGATTCATTTCTTTGTGTGAAAACTCAACAACTCGTGGTAAGAATGTTTGGTGTATTATGACTCCGATCCAATCTCACGTTCTTTCCTCAGGACGACCCGAGTCTTTGCATCTTCCCCCCTAACGCGAGTCCCCCACCCCCCCTCCCCCCCTTCTTCTGTCTTCCAGCCTGGCAGCGTCGAAAGAGGCTGCGGCGAGGAAAGCCGCCTCCCCGATGCCGCCCTCCGAGTTCCTGGACAAACTCATGGGCAAAGTCTCGGGTTACGACGCCAGAATTCGACCGAATTTCAAAGGTAGGAGTTGCAGCCAAGACGCAGTCGGATAAAGACAGGAATGTAGCCAAACAATATCCTGAAAAGGCCCGGTAAAGTGTTGTTTCTGCATTTCACTACCTTCTCTAAACGCCTTACTCGAGGGTTTAGTCAAGGTTGTCGCCCGAGAACAGGTTTGTATTCACTCGTTTCACGATTTAAAAAGAAGAACAGTTTGACACATAGAGACTTCATTAAAATTCTGTTGCTTTTGTGTGTAATCATCTTGGTTGTTCTCAATCTGTCGATCTCTTTCATTTGCCCTTTTGCAGTGGTCATCAAAGGTAATTCTACCCATTGCTCTCCACTTGTTAAATATAGAATTAGGCTCCTTCAGGTGTTAAGACCCCCCGAAACCCCATTTTCTCTTTTTTTGTTTTATACAAAACCCCCAAAACCCCCCAAAACCCCCCAAAACCCCAAAACCCTGTCCCTGCACTCTGAGCCCCAGTCGCACTGTAACCACGACCCATTGAGATACATGCGGATCTCTAGTGGTGCTAGGTGGCTACATTCCTTGGTATCCACACAGAATCCTGAGTGCTTGTTTTTGGTGGTCAAGGTAATGTGCCTCGCTCCCACAAGTCTGCAGCTAGATATGATTTCATGATGATGTGAACATCTAATATTTAGCGACCTCTCCCCGAATGGAAGCCCCCATGAAGACACATGTCAGAGGTTTCTATATTCATAACGTGCTCACATTAGGGACACGGTCTGGACATTAATACGTTTCTATGACATTAGAAAACTGGGGCAACCCTCCATATTCATTAGAGCTCATGAATAATACAAGTTTTTAAAAAAAAAACAAAAAAAATCATCTTTCCAAAAATGACTTTGAAGCGATTCCAACGGACACAAATTTATGTGAATTATTGGCCTGAGTTTCACTTTGTGTTTTTCAACATAAACTGATTTATGGCAATAAAATGTGACTCTTGAGCCTTGTTGCATGTTAAATACTGACATATCTTAGTCTTGCAGAATGGATGTGAGTAATTTCTGTATATTTAGTTCGGCAGTTCATTTGTGTGTTCTGAGTGTACAAAATATTAGCACCCTCGTGACATTACACCTTATATTATGAATCATATCGTATACCTGCAATTATTCTTTTCATGCATAACGTACAGGTGTCGATCTGGAGAGGAAAGATTATTCTGATCATTTGAAGTAACTCTGGAAATGAATCAGTAGGAAGAGGAACTTTCCCTCCAGGTTTTTTTTTTTATTCAAATCAGAGCAGAAAAAAACATTTAAGTACAACTTTGGATCCTCTGTTGTACCGAAAAATTGTGGCAATTTACAAAATTAAGAACCGTGACCTTTTGATTGGGCTAATTTGATTTATTGTAGTTTTAAAGTTTTTTTTTTTTTGTCTTACTGAATCATTTAAATGTAATTACCAAACAAAAAAAGAGGATTAGAGGTCACAGAGGACAACACGTCCCCGAACCTCCACTATCGGAGCTGATCAAACCCGGAGGGGTGACATCGCTCTGTGCCTCGTCACCGATTGGCTGCCTCCTCTTCATCTTCACAGCAGGTTTAACAGGTGGAATTAAAAAGGCGTCCTCACGTTTTGTACACTGAAAACACCGAGAATCCGACTGCTAGAATGTGCAGCAGTGAAACCACAGCTTATGTTTATGAATGCTGCCATGGAGCTTTTTTTATTTTTCTTCTTCTTCTTTTTTTTTTTTTGCTGAGCCCATAATGGCATAACCCATTATATGGTGATCTTTGTGAGTGGGATATCGGGGGGGAGGGGTGGGGGGGGGGGGGTTACCGTGCCTGAGTCTGTATTAGTAAACCTGCACGTCCTTCCCGTTCGACCGGGAGCTCTCTGCGAGACCTCGCCGCGAGTCCATTTTTGGAGATCATTTCTGTATGAAATTTGATTTCTGCTCATCTCCGGCTGGCGACGAACCCGGCCGTGATTCACTGAGAGCAGCGCCGCACTGACCTTTACAAATCAGGATTCAAACGAGCCGACGTGACAGTTATTTGAATTTACGGCTTTTATGTTTTTTCCATTCTTCTAATGTGATGCAATAAAGAAAGTTAAATGCAGATGAAAGTACTCGTTGGCAGTGTGTTGGACCTGCAGACGAGAGTAACGATCCTCCGGCTGACGTCAGTCCGGCTTTCAAAATGTCCACCCCATGACAGATAAACCCACAACCAGAAAATAATTAAAATGAATGTTAACTTCTCTTTTGGGGGGGTTAATGTCGAAGCAAAAGCAATCTGTGGTGAAGACGCTCGTACCGAGGAGGAGGAGGAGGAGGAAGAGGAGGAGGAGGAGCACGTCGTTTGTGTAATCTGCGAAGCTAATTGTGTCACGGGGCCGATTGTTAGCGGGGAGGGCCGACGAGGCTCTCCAGACTCCGTCATGGCTGTCAGGTCGACGGAGGGGCAAAGCGGGAGCTCTCCGACTTGCTCATTCATGCAGTTTCCTCTTGTGTGTGTGTGTGTGTGTGTGTGTGTGTGTGTGTGTGTGTCCTACCAGCTACACCACTGCATTACCAGCATCACATTTATGAAATAAACAGCTTGACAGCTCTGGTCCTTAATAAACTCTGAGGGCAAAAGGAACTAAAGGATCATGCAGTCACAAAGGGAGTCATGGGGGAAGGGGGAGGGGAGGGGGGGTGGAGAGGGGGGGGGGGGCTTGTGCAACAGTTCTCAAATGTTTCTTCGTCAAATAATAATAATAATAATAATTCATAACTAAATCGTACTATACTATAATTACTACTATATTATAACTATAATTTGGTTAATAATTTTAAAGATCATTCTTCACAATTCAACATTGAATTAAACCTTTAAATTTAGTTAAAATATTTTTTTGTGTTTTTTCATGTTCCCTCAATGATGATAATAATATAGTAAGAAGAAGAAAAATAAGAAGAAGAATAATGAACTGAAAATATTTAAAATTTTAAAGATTTAAAGATTTAATTTAATGTTGAATTGTGCAGAATGATCCTTAAAATGTATAATAATTGTGAATGAAATCATTGTAAAATTAGCTAAATCCTCATTTTGTGCTAAAGCTTCAGGCTCCTGCAACCCTAGTTTGGTATAAAAATAATAATAATTATAAAATGTGTCAATACCACTGACCATAATACATTTTCTGATATTTGACAAAAAAAAGCCACAGTTGGAGAAGTTCATGAAGAAAGTTAGGTGTCACATGATTAATCATTCACGCATCAGAAACGATGAAGGCTACTGCCCAGCAGTCCAGCTAACGAGCTAACGCGCTAACGAGCTAACACGCTAATGAGCTCGCTCTCTTACCGCCTAGAGGCTCACGTTATTAAAAATCATAGTCGACACCGAGAATGATTGGCCGGAAACAGATCACATGAGAAGAGATGCGTAACACGGATGTGAGATTTAAAATGAATTAGGCGTGAATTAAAAAGAGACGGGACTAAAACCAGCTCGTATTAATTTTAATAACAGTTGGACGGAAGGCAAGATTATCGTACAAATAGGTATATATATATATATATATATATATAGATATAAATTATAAGGAGCAAATAAAAAGCCAGTTGAGGGTAACAGAATATGACCCGTTGTTATAGGAAGGGTAGACCGGGGTAATAATTATTTTCTTTTAAAATACACATAATTTGACACTTAATATATGTACAGAAGAAGGATGCTCAAGTAAACATATTTATAGGGTATTTAAATCGAAACAGACTACAACTTTATTATAAAAGTAAATGTAAAATCTTGTCACATAAAGTCAGCTATAATACATTTATTACCGTTGGTTTGATATTATCGTTTGTGTAAGATTAGATAGATAGATACTTTCTTAATCTCACTAGGGGAAATAAAAAAATAAAAAATGTAGCATTGATACTCATTGGGGGGGCGGGGCTTCTTCCCTCAAAAATCATACTTTTATATTTTTGCATATAACAAAAATAAGTAGTATATATAGATCACCCGCCACATGATTCTGATGTTAATAGTGAGTTTGTATATAGAATAAGATGATCCTATATTAGTCCCACAGCAGTAAAGGGGATAAGTAACAACAAGAGGCGTCAGTAAAACAATAAAACGGGATAATAAATAAGTAATCAAACCGTAAAGATAAGTTAACCATAAACTAACAAAAAGTAAAATAAGATATAATCGTTCTGAATGGTTGCACATGAAATAGGAAATATTAAAAAGTTGATATTGCGCAGAATATTGATATTACACAGTGATGTGCATTGATTCCTTTCAAAATGGTGACAGCATGATGGTGCAGCTAGTTTTTCTCTTCCGCAAACCTCATCAAATTAGCACCAGCCCCACTAAGTTTGGATGGCGGGTGGAGGGGGGAAGGAGGGGGGGGGAGGGGGGGTAACTTTGGATGGAAGAGATGAGATTTGTGAGCTTGAGCTGTGGCAGCGTGAGCGGAGCGGAGGCTGATGGAGGCCGGGGGTCCGCTGTGAGGACAGAAAGGCTTCTCATTGATTTAGCAGGTTCCTCCATCGGAGGGAGAGCAGGGCAAACACTCCCGACACATTCGGGACGAGCCATTTATAATCCATGACTTCATCTGTTCTCTCATCCTCTCCTCCTGCTTTCTCATTCTTTTATTTAATTCCTCCCCTTTTTGTTTCCTTCCTTCCTCGACTCCTTTCTTCCTTCCCTTCAATCGCGGACTCGGTCGTGTTTTTTTGTCCACTTTTTTTATTCCTTTCTTGCTCTTTTTAGGTCTTTTTTTTCCCCGTCCTCTCTTCCCTTCTTCCTTATTCCGATCAACTCTGTCCTTTGACCTCCCTCCCCCCCCCCCCCCCACCCTCCGCTCCTCGGGCCTCCTCAGTATTCGAAGCCTTGTTTACTGAACCCACTGATTCGTAAAACAAATTGGACTCCTTTGACCCGGCAGACAGAAGTCGAGCTCACAGAGCAGGAAAGAGGACGAGGAGACGAGGAGACGAGGAGACGAGGAGACGTAGTAGACCGTCGATGCCGGGCCTTTTTTAATCCCTCCCGCTCCCCGCTAATGAATGGACACACAGACAGATGAGTGTGTGTGTGTGTGTGTGTGTGTGTGTGTGTGTGTGAGCGAGAGACAGACAGGAGACTCTCGGAGATAATAACGGGCGAGGGAAAGGTGTGCTTGTGCGTGTCTGTTTGCACGAGTAAGAGTGTGTTTCCTCGTGTGTGTGTGTGTGTGTGTGTGTGTGTGTGTGTGTACACACTTGATGAATGGCACAGACTACAGCTGCGACTCCCCTCGCCCTCTCCGCCATAACCTTGTCCTTCCTCATCACTCAAGCCGAGCGGCAACGAGGACGACGGCCGTGAGCGAGCGAGCGTCTGGTGTTCTACGCTCAACCAGAACGGGCTGCTAGTGAGCCGGCTATCTATTGCCACCACTCCCCCCCCCCACCCCCCACCCCCCACCCCCCTCCCCCCCCTCCACTCCCCGGAGGTGGCTCAGTGCCTGAAAGGACCCTGAACGCGTCGGCACCCTTAGGTTGTGCACCCGGGTTGTGTTCTCCTCAGCTCGTTACTCGGTGCTTCTCTCTCCTTAAATCCCGTTCATGATCAGCTTAAAAAAACCAAAAAAAAAACACTTTGCCACTTTTGCATCTGAGCCGAATGAATCTTTCTCGTCCGAACTTGTGGACGCGAGTAAATATACAACGTACGGCGGTATATTTACATGTTTGGCTTCCCCCCCCCCCCCCCCTCTCTGTCCTCTTTCTCTTTCTCCACAGCCGGAGTACTTGTTACTACACAAATCTACACTCCTCTGTACTCCACTTGTGTTGTACTACACCCTCCCCTGCTCCCCGCTGCAGCTCCTTTCTCCTTGCCGGGGTCGAGCGTGCCGAGGGGGGACTGTAGTTATTAGCTGTCGGAGCCTGACGTTCATTTGGTGTTATCAGCACTTGTTTAATGGCTACTTAATGGGATTAATGTGCATAAGGTAATGAGCGTGGGATGGAGGAATGGCTGCGGGGGGGAGGGGAAAAAAAAAAAAGCGGCTGGGTCATGGAGGGGGAGAGGGAGAGAGAGGGAGAGGGGGGAGGAAGGGAGGGACGGTGGCGTTGCAAATGGCGAACCGACTTGGAGGGATGTGCTTACGACAGGAGATTGGGAAAAAAACTGCAGATGGCAAAAGTGCAATCCAGGATCTCACGCTGCAAACACAGAATGTGTTTCCACTAGCTTAGCGCCGGGATATTGATGCTAACGCAGTTCCCAGTGGGCTTCAGTATTGCTCAGTTATGTATAACACTTGCAGCACACATGAATAAGCAGCTCTGAGATACAAACTGTAATATCCACTCCCTCCTCTTATTTTTTTTATTTTTCTAAGAGCTACTTTCTGCTAAGATTGCAAACACAGAAATCTGCCGGAGGGAAGGGACATCCTCACCCAAAGGACGGCCCCGTGGCTCTTTTAGTATTCTAGGTAATGGCCCTATCCTTTTCCAAGCCAGGAAATTTGGATGTGGGGAAGTGTGTGTGTGTGTGTGGGGGACGACGACTATATTGCACAGTGCGAGGAATTTTAATGTCACCGCAGAGGTGACTCTCTCCTGAGTTATGACAAAAATATTGATCACGCTTCGGCGTCTAGCGGGAGGAGGTGGAACGGCAAGGGCAGCGAAGAGAGGAATATTGAAGAGGATGACGGTAAAAGGTAGCCGAATGTACGGGAGGCGGGGCACTTAAGATGGAGATGGGGAAGAAGGGTAGGGGGGCGGGGGTAGAGGAGTGGGACGAATGAAAAGAAAGGAGAATGTTTGCAGCCAAAAGTAGCTTTTGAAAGGTGTAAATTATCGAGAGCAGAGAGAGAAGTGATCAGGCTGGTGATCAGGCTGGTGATCAGGCTGGTGATCAGAGCGCCGTCAAACGAGCCGCGTGGTAGAAACCAATGAGCTGTCGGGTCACACGGTTCGCTATAAATACCTCGCGTCAGTATTGTTCCTCCTTGATCTAAAGATAGCAACAGAAAGAACTCTGAATTCCTTTCAACTGGAGGCGATGCACAGATAATCTGGGACGCGTAAGTAACTGTTGGCGGCTACGATACTCCGTCCTCCGCCCGCCGGTCCATGGCTAATAAGTCTATAAAGAGCCGAATGCTGCTTTTATAAAAGGGCCAATCAGTCCTCCTGTGGAATCCCATCACACCTCTAATTACCAGCTTGAGGAAGAAAGAAGAAGAAGGTGTAAGCCCACCTTATCGGAGTGAAAGGCGTGACGGAGAGAGAGGTTGGCGGGTAATTGTTTACCGCTGTGATGCGATCACGAAGGCGGTGAGCTGCTGTTTTCGGGCTCCGCGCAGCAAACGTGTGCAGGTGTCTGTTTGCTGCAGGCAACCCGGGAGAAGACCAGAGACAGGAAGGAAAAAAAAGATCATTTATGGAAAATCCCTCTGCTCATTTAACAAAGAAGTGTCCTTTGTTTTCCAACACAAAGGCGAGGCTCCCCTGCAAAGCCGGGAGAATTGATTCTGCACAGCGCTAGTAATTAGCTCGCGTTATGAGATCCTCGCTGCCAGCGAAGAAGAGACCCCCCAACCCCCCCTCGGAAAAAACCAAAGCTGCCGTGTGTTATTTAATGCCAGAGTCAGGTGCTCAGATGTTCGACAGGCCGCCCGGCCGCGGGGCTAAGCCCGGGCTTACCCCCGACGCGGAGAGATCGCCGTGTGCAGAGGGAAGAGGAGGAAAAATTGCCTTTCATGGATTCAGGGAGATTATAGAGTTTAAGTCACCTGTCTACAACAGTTCATGGTCACGACGAATACTTTCCATCTATCTTAGGAGCCGTTTCCCCTGTTTTTTTCCCCCGCTGGCTGACAGTGACAGATTACAATATCGCTCCCAGACTTCTACTCGGCGTAGTCGCCATCCCTCACGATGGCAGTTGTCAAGTACAGCAAAGCAGGCCGGGCCCGGTTTACTCAGTTCAATGCGGTGCGGAGGCAAAGAATAGGACATCAATCAACAAATCTGAGCTACGAGAGGAGGAAGAAAAAAAGAGAAAAGTCCTCTAGTATGTAGTGGCAGGACATTTGTTTGGCCTCGGATCAGAGTTGAGAGTAATAGGTGGAGAATGAAGCTGTTCGTTTTGATGGAGATCAAAGGCTGCGTGGTGACATTTCTAACTTCTGTTGGGAATTGATTGCAGGGAAATACATTCGCGGTCAAACACAGAGATGTGATCATTATTTGCTTGAAAAAGCATTAAATGTTTGAAGGTCAGAACGAGTGGTACGCCGGCCGACCTTTACGGGACACGAGGTTATTACCGGATTCTAGAAGGGACTTTTAATTCTCCGTATCTGAGACACAGGATATTGAGAACACGGGACAAGTGAGTGTTAGTCAGGTGACGTGTCGTAGGGTCGGCTGGGTGTCTGCTCATCAATGGACAGTAAGACTTGTCTTGAACTTTCCAGAAGAATCCGATAAGCCACTGCTCTCCAATGCATCCGTCTTTAGTAGAACCGGAGTGAACGAGGGAAACGATGTGACTGTGAATCGTTCAGCTTTAACTTTAACGGGTCGGCATTTGTCCGTTACATATCAACCTCTGTGGAGACGAGAAGTTTCCTTGCTGTGGATAAGTTTGTGGCCCGCGGGGAAGAAGTTTTACATTTCAGGAGGGGTGGAAGTAGAACCTTTCTTCATTCCGATAGGCTCCATTTCACCCAAATGACTTCAAATTAATGGAGCCATTTGAAGAGAGAAGTAGGCGATACTTTCATTTTTCGGATTTGGAGATTATTCATTCAGTCCGGGGGGGAGGGAGAGGGAGGAGGGAGGGGGACTCTGTTTGCAGACCGGTTCATTTCATTTGGGTGTCGAGTCGATTCGTTCTGGAATGAGCAACTCACCACCAACTTGTTGCCTAAAGACAAGTAAAGTGTAATTTCCTTGAAGGCCGAAAACCAGTTTGACATGTAGTCTTTGCATTCTCCCCGCTCTCCTCCTCCTCTCTCTCTCTCTCTCTCTCTCTCTCTCTCTCTCTCTCTCTCTCTCCTCTTGCATCACCTGTAGTGCATTGTGCTAGTACTGACTTCAGCTCCTCTTGACAGAACTGCATTGCAACCCTCCTCCTGCTCATCATCTCAGTGCATCGCCTCTCCTCTCCTGCCCGCTGCAGTATGGCAGTACGATTGTTCCTCTATACAGACTCGTGCATCCCTCCTTCCTGCTATTGCCTTTCACAGTATGTTGCCCCCCCCCCACCCTCTTCTCCCCACCCCACCCCCACCCAAGTCTTCCCCACTGCCATACACTCACCCCCGCTGAGTGTTGGCAGCAGTGCGACGCCGTAGATAATCCAGCCTTGCTGTCTTGTTGGCTCCTTGATAGAATAAGCGGTTGTTTTCCTTAACGAGGACAAACAACGTACAGTTGCTGACCTGTTGTTAGAATATGCTGTGTTTAATTCTGATCTTTTTTTTATTAGACCCCAAAGGCTCCAAAAATGAAGCTACTCACAAGAAAGGTACTTTCCTTTTCTTTTTTTCCCCCTTTTTTTCTTCTTCTCTTCCTCCCTGACCAAGGACTTGTGTTTGTGAACCAACGCGACGGAGAGGCATTTTACGACTGTGGAGGAAACTGAAATGCCCTTTTTTTTTTTTTTTTGGTTTCCAGTATAATGTAATGTTGTAGGTTATGTTTATCAAAATGCTCCAAATTTTGTTGTCTAGAAATGAGAGCAATAATGCAAAAAGAAACAAAAGAAGGTATTTGTCAAACATGAGCAATATTTCAAGCTTTAATGAATTCTTTGTGCTGACGCAGACATTTTTCTCCCTTAATGCCACGCATAATTGTTTCATTAGTGGCAACACTTGCTCAGTATGACAACAGTTAATTTGTCCAAAACAGCAAATATTTAGGCTGTTTATCACAGGCCTGTTTCCATAAATACAGATAGTATTATTTATTTTTTTTGTCTCCTTACAAATGTAGACGCACAACTCTTTTTTTAACTTGCCGTGTGTGTGTCTCCTCGCCATGCGTCATTCTGCTGGTCAGAAAACTTTAACCGTTGGCTTTGCAACAAAAGCCCTTCATTGTACTGTATGCATGTATGACACACAACATCTGTGCACAGTAAAGGAGCTGTGAGACGAGACGACTCCCTCCAATGTCGAGTTGAAGGAAATCCCTACTGGGTGCCAGACGAGGGTGCACTGATAGAGAGTCACGGGTCCAGAAGAGACATCTGCCTGAGACGTGACCAGAAGGACGGAGTCCGCTTTACGTTGCACAAGCTGTTGTTCAGCATTTGGATCACAAATGTTTTCATTGTAGCAGCGCTGAAGTCCATTAGTACCTATTGCGACATACGTGTCGACTGTTGGTGAAGTTACTAGTGTGTAGTAGAATATCTCAAGTGGGTGGTATTGTACCCCTTCGTGCTTTGCTAACCTCAGAATGTTCAGAGCATCTTCAGAGCTGCTGACTCAGGAGTGACTTCATGAGTACTAGTATATAGTAGGATGATATAGTATAGTAGTAGTAGTTGCGTAGTTAATTACAGTATAGTACAATAAAGAACTGTATGCATAGTGTAGAGTAGAGCAATATCAAACAAAACGGTGCAGTATAATATGTAAAGAGTAGTATAGTATAGTAAAGCATAGCACAGAAGTATTTTACATGATATAGTGTATTTATACAGTATATAAGATGTAGTACAGTACCCCAAAAATCTGTCAATATTGTGGATTGTAGTAGGCCAGTATGGTACACTATAACATAGTGTAGTTTAATATAGTACCACATAGTACAGCATAGTATAGTTAAGTATACTATAGTACATTACACGACAGTATTATGTAGTAAAGTGTAGTTTAATACAGTGTAGTAAAGTGCAGTACAATACACAACAGTAATATATAGTATAGTACAGCAAAGTGTAATAAAGTACAGTATTGTATAGTATAGTACAGTAATGTGCAGTACAGTACAGTAGTATACAGAACAATGCAGTACAGTATTATGTAGTACAGTACAGAGTACCCTCTGTACTACTTGTTCCGGGTTGAAGACTCTCTTTCGGCCCATTTGGCTCGTTAGCTTAACATGCTAACGCTCGTAGCACAGCAAGCCCTTTAAACAGTGGCTCCTGTCACTCGTGACTAATGTGTATGTGGCCCTAATTTACATGCACAGAGAGGAATCCCCCTCTCCACCCCGACACACACACACACACACACACACACACACACACACACACACACACACACACACACACACACCCACACTGTGGTGCATCTTGCAATTAGTGCTGCAGGACTTTCCAGACAATTACTGCTGGTGATGGAGCAAACAGCAGAGGTGATGCACGGGGCAACCTTGTTGGGCAATGCAGCCAGACACAGTTTAAGACCGCTTATTTCAATGGAGACAGAATACTGCTTCGTAATCATAGCAACAACGCTGAGGAAACTCTGGAGGTCCCGATGCTCACGGAGTGAACTCGAGGCCGTCCCGCGTGAAGAAGATTAAAACAAAAAAAAAATCCAACTTCAGCAGCGTCTTCATCCGCCGAACCTCAGATATGATCCTTTTGTGTCTGATTACTCCGGGTGACTAATGCTATTGAGAGAGACTGCGTTGGTTTGCAGACTAAAGATCCCAATTACCTCCTGAGCTTATTCCACTGGCCAATACTGTCAGCTTCACAGGAGACGGCGTTTTATATTAGCAGCCCGTCTGCCTCCAGGCTGCTGCGGTGCATAACTTACCCGCCGGCTCGCCACTCGGCAGAGGAGGAAAGAAAGAAAGAAAGCAGAGCTAATGAGAAATATTTTTTTCATTTTAATGTTCAAATAGCAGGAGGAGAAGTTCAGAGATGTGTTAGGGTGGAAGGGGATGTCCACCTTCATCTCATGATGCAATATTTGTAGTGACGACTTGAGGCATTCTCAGGAAGTGGCAGCAGAATATGAATATTTGTAATAACTACTGTGCAATTTTATCGTGATCTGTCTTGGTTTTCTGGTTGTGACAACATGCACAACAATATTATATATATATATATATGCAGATGAAGTACCTTTTTTGTGGTTGATATGTTGGATTAGACGTTCCAATCTGGAATAAATTAAATTAAATAGGCAAAGTTTCTTGCTCTTTTGGGAGCATGACATCAGCCCAGCTAACTTAAAAGTGTTAACTAGCTAACACACGTAGCGTGTCTGCTAATTATAAACTGTATGAAAAGAACAGTTAAAGTTTCTACGTGGAACTTTCCTCTTGTGTTGGTTCTGGCGCCCCCTGTGGTCTAAAGAGGTAGTGTCTCTGAGCACCAGGGTCCCTTTAGAGAACCTCTCATGGTACTGCAGCAGGGTCTGACAGTCGGCCCTCTCAGTCCTGGTCCTGGTTCTCCCGTGACCCCCTTCCCTCCAGCGGGTCCAGCAACACGTCCTGTGTCTCCAGCAGCAGCGAGGAGGAGGAGGAGGAGGAGGAGGAGGAGGAGGAGGAGGAGGAGGAGGACACGCTGCTGCTGCCAGGAGCTGAGCTCTCCTCCTCCCTCCGGAGCTCCGACTGCAGGTCCGAGGCTGCAGGTAAAGCCGGATCTGGGTCTGTCCACGGTGGACTGGTCTCTGCTGGACCTGGGTCTGTCCATGGTGGACTGGTCTCTGCTGGATCTGGGTCTGTCCACGGTGGACTGGTCTCTGCTGGAGGCCCCGCTGGAGTTTCTGGTGAACCTGCATGATTTTGTCTTATTGTGCCCGGTGGCTCCGATGAGGAGCTTTAAGAAGAACTCTCTAGAACCAGACCATCTTCTCTCTGATGGTCTGTTTACTGATGGAGGTCTAGAGAGGACCAGGACTAAACTGAGACTGGTTCACAACCAGTTACATTCCTTTAAGTAAGAATCTTACATCATCTCCACAAACCCCTCCTCCATCGCTGCGTCAGTGCTCTGACCTCCAACATGGCCGTACGATGCCTAAATCCCCTGGAAGTTCTCTATTGACGACGACCAACTCATCAGAAGTGAGTCGGCCTCCGCAGATTAAAGCCCATTGATTTGTTCTGATCACGGTTCACACTCTGCACAGCGAGCAATAAAAAAAACTATGTTATTTCCCTTCTGTGCTCCGACTTGAGCTGCCTTCATTATCCTCAGCGGGAACCTCCAGCCTTTTATTTGTAACGATGTTTATTGACGGGAACACCTCGCTCCGTCATCACCAACGGCAACGATAATGATTACGGCAAAGCAGCGAGCGAGCTCGTCTCCTAAATCTGCAGAGCCGGTCGGCTTTGGAAAAACTTCGGTGGAAATGTCAATTATAGAAGAGGGGAGGACAGCAGAGGAGACATGAAGGGAAGAGGATTAGGTTAATGTAGAAGGAAGAGGAGGAAAGATGTCATATGCATGAGGGAAGGAAGCATAGGAGACTGAGAGAGCAAAGGAAAATGCAAATGTGAGGAAAGGACAAAGAATAATGAAGAAAGAGAAATGAGGGGAAATTAAATTATGTAGGAAGAGGAAGAAAAGGGACCAACATAATCAATACATGAACAAAACTCAATTAGAGGACAGTAAAAGGGAGGAGAGGACATCAGGGGACGGATGGAGAACATGACATGAAAATAAGAGACAGTAATGTGAAAGAAAGGAGAGTAAGAGAGGGACACAAAAGGAATGAAGAGGTGAAGGAAAGGGAGCAAGGAAACGACATGGAACACAAAAAAGGTAAAAAAAAAGAAATGAGAGAAGAGATGAAGGAGGAAAGAAGGAGTGGATGAGTCCAGTAGAGCTGGAGCAGAGCACACTGGAGACGTAGGAGGGAGGCGAGAGGGGAGGGGGAGAAAAGATAGGACCCAAGGAGAGGGGGCGGGGGGGGGTGATCTCTCTTCCAGCGTGTTCAGCAGAATCCAGTCGGCAGGTCGGGGGCCGGAGCCGGAGCCGGAGCCGTTGGTCCTGATTAGGCGGCTCTGCTCGGCTCCTTCTGTTGTGGGATGTTCGAGCGCATATTACACACAACTCACCTCCTCGCACCGCCGCTTTATGCAGATTACTGTTAGGCCAAGGGATATTTGTCTGCTAACAGATCCCGGGCTCTCCTTACCCCCCCCTCCTTACCCCCCCTCCCCCTCCCCCCTCCCTCCTCCTCTCCCCTCGGTGCCGTGCAAAAGGCCCCGAGGATTCAATCTGTCTCCGCAGATTTATGCTTATCCAAGTGCCCGGTTTCATGGAGGACGGCTTTGTAATATGATTGCATAGTGCTTTAGAGAGGTGACACTTTAATGTGACGACTGCAGGTTGGAGCGTATTGCGGATATTTTACTTTTTTTTATTTATTGAGAGCAAAAAAAAAAAAGAAAAGGAAATCTGCTGCTATGTAGATTTATGCTTATCCAAGTGGCCTGTCTCATGGAGAACACCTTTATAATGTGATTGCACAGTGGTGCAGAAAGCTAACACTGCAAAATGATCACTGCAGGCTGGAGCAGTGTGCTGCTGGTGAATGTAAAGCAGGAGATCCCTGTAACCGAGCGGCCAGTCCTACAGAATGTGGATGCACAGAGCTGGAGGAAGGGAGCTCCGGGCGTGAGGCCCGGGCTTCCCTCCGCTAGAGAAAAGACAACACACGACAAAAGCAGTCCTCTGTCACGCCCTCCAGATGGGAATGTTGCCTCATCGATAGCTAGGAGAAAAACAAACACATTGTTTTTGTGCTTTAAAGGAATTCATGTTGAGGCGGTATGCAATGATATAAAAGACCTGCTGACGGTGTGTGATCCATAGATACTCAGATGGGTGGATGGGTGGATGGGTGGATGGATGGATGGATGGATGGATGGATGGATGGATGGATGGATGGATGGATAGATGGATGGATAGATGGATGGATAGATGGATAGATATGGAAGCTGGATGGATGGATGGATGGAAGATGGATGGATAGATGGATAGATGGCTAGATGGATAGATAGATATGGAAGATGGATGGATAGATGAATAGATGGCTAGATGGATGGATGGATGGATAGATATGGAAGATGGATGGATGGATAGATGGCTAGATGGATGGATGGATGGATGGAAGATGGATGGATGGATGAATGGATAGATATGGAAGATGGACGGATAGATGAATAGATGGCTAGATGGATGGATGGATGGATGGATGGATGGATGGATGGATGAATGGATAGATATGGAAGATGGATGGATAGATGGCTAGATGGATAGATAGATATGGAAGATGGATGGATAGATGGATAGATGGCTAGATGGATAGATAGATATGGAAGATGGATGGATAGATGGCTAGATGATGGATAGATATGGAAGATGGATGGATAGATGGATGGATGGATAGATGGCTAGATGGATGGATGGATGGATAGATGGAAGATGGATGGATGGATGGATAGATGGATGGATGGATGGATAGATATGGAAGATGGCTGGATGGATGGATGGATAGATAGATACATAGATAGATATATCATGAAACGTTCACTGGGGATTACTTTTAAGGCGAGTGTTTTTTGTATTCTATGTTTAAATATCCAAATGAGGCATTATCTTATTGAATGTGTGCTAATTTTCATACACTTCCAAAATATAAACCTGAACTTTGGATAAAGCCAGGTTCAAAATACTTGTTTAATTGTGTTGACATATTGGAGTCAAAGATATTCACAGAGGGAATTTTGAATATCTCTTTGTATCGCTCCATAAATCAGAAAATACTGTCAACAGACATAAATATTGCCATGTTTTATATTAATAAATGTTGTATAAATGAGGCTCTGAATGACGTGTGAACAAACCCCTCTGTAGAAAGCTCCAGAATCATCATGAAACTTCACCAGCTCATTACTGACATTAAGAGGAGGATTTATTGTATTACAAGTTTTCTGAAATGTTATGTTTAAATATGCAAATTTGGCATCATTTAATGGTAACTGATGAATTTAGGAGAAATCTAAAAATGCAAAGAGACAAAGTAGTAAACAGACATTTAAAATAGAAAAAATCATGGCATTCGATTTAAGTTAATGTAATGTTTTCTTATATGATTCATTGCAGCTTTAGAAATGCTAATGTTCTCTCAGCTCCTCCAGATTCCCTCTTTTAAAAAAAAATAACACACTAACATTTTACATTTTACAAATTCGGTTGTTTACAAGGAGAACAGCAACAAGTAAAGCATTTCAGTAATTATTCTTCATATTTACTCATATTGAGCGACAAGAAATTAAACTTTCAACTAATTAATAATCTGTGTAAAGAAATTAAAATCAAACAGTGAAAAGATGACTAAGATTATGAATTGAAATTGTAAAAGTGAAAAGTGTCTTAATACTGCATGATTCCCGGTGCATCAGCTTCTAAAAGAGTAAACGAGCCGAGCGTCTAATTAAGTGTGCTGTATTCATGTGTGTATTACACGTTCAAAATGAGCCTTTTGTTTCGATATAAAGATGCAGGAGCTGTGTCAGATCTCATAATCAGTCAGATGTGGAATGAAATTGAAGAAATCTAAAAATCCATCCGACCTCTTTATCCCACACAGTCCGGAGGAAAAGATGAAATAAGAGTTTTCCAAATGGAATTCTGCGCGCTGACAATAATGAAAAACTGTATTTTTCATTTCCTCTTGAATGATCGAGGACGTGAGACCGACCCGCTCCGGTCGGTGGGATGGAGAGACGGCGTGCATGCGAGTGTCGGAGGGATGAGGTGTGGGGGGGGGAGCGAGGGGGTGAGGGAGGGTGGGGGGGGGGGGGGGTGAGGCGAGGGGGCTCCGCTAATCTCACATGACTCTCCACCTTCCTCTCAAGGAGATTAAAAGCACCGAGCTAACGGCGCAGCGTCACGACACACCGTTAAATCACACACTGAACTGTTGAGCAGATGTCTCTCACACACACACACGCACACACACACACACACAGACACGCACACACACACACACGCACGCACAGACAAACATGCATACACACGCACACACACACACACGACAGACAGTCCATCTGCACAAACACACGGTCGGGCAAACAACAAACAGGAAGGATCAAGCAAACACATACGCTCATATTCACACACACACACACACACACACACACACACACACACACACACACACACACACACACACACACACACACACACACACACACACACACACAGCAGTGCCATTGCAAACACTACACTGCTCACATTTTCACTTCATTTATTTTCATCCCACACACACACACACACACACACACATACGCACACACACACACACACACACACACACACACACATCACTACCTTTCAGTGATCCAGAGAGGCCCCGTCGTCGTGTCGCAGCCGGAGACCTGCGATTGATTTCAGTCCGTCCTCCGTCAGGCGGCTGCCAGCCTGTCATGTCCGCCTGTCGGTCAGAAGCTCGGCCCGGAAAGCTCCGGAAGGTCCAGCGGAGCCGGCTCACGGATTCACCGCGGGCTCGGTTCACCGCGGGCTCGGTTCACCGTCGTGCGTGAGGCGATGCGGTGTCTTGAGGAGAAGGAGTTGCTTCTGATTCACGAAGCTGAAAAAAGGACAGAAGTCAGTTTCTATCAGATCTGCTCATCTGTTATCAGATAGCTGTACGATGTAACCGGACATGTGACCTAGAAGGGTTCAAACATCTCATCTCACCTCGATAACAAACCTTTATGTTTTTAGAAAACATAAAGATGTTTTTTTTTTGCTTTTTTTTTGTTCGTTGTGTTTTAATTTAAATACATTTCCCTCAAAACGGAATTGAGAACGAATTTTATATCAACGGGAACAGGATGCTTGTGATTATAAGGCCGTGTGTGTGTGTGTGTGTGTGTGTCTGTGTCTGTGTGTCTGTGTGTGAGTCTGTGTGTGTGTGTGTGTGAGTCTGTGTGTGTGTGTGTGTGTGTGTGTGTGTGTGTGTGTTGGGATAACATGTATAAACAGAGGAAATGCACACATGCAAGCACATGCTAACCGGCAAACACACACACACACACACAAACACACACACAAACAAACACACACACGCACAAATATTCTCACTGCAAATATACAGGGCACACACAACGTCACGCGGAGAAACTGACAATGCTCGCAGGCATGAATGCCAATTTTGAGTAAATATGCAAAGATACACACGTACACACACACACGTACACACACATGTACACATACACACACACACACATGTACACATACACACACACACACACACACACACACACACGTACACACACACACAGCCTCAGGTGAATCCTGACCAGGCCGCCGTGCATCCATCCGTCTCTCCATCCTCTCCTGCCTCCCACTTTGAATACATTTCATCTCATAATGAAAGTTGAGCACCCCGTGGCTGAAAGAGAGAATACGAATGAGAGAGGCAGCGAGCGGCGGAGTGACAATGAGACGGAGAGAAATAGATTCACGGAGAGGGTGGAGGAGAGATGAAGGAAGTGGAGAGGAGGAGGAGGAGGAGTAAAACATATCATAATGACATTTCTCCTCCCTCGCTGGGGAGGGAAATGAAGTTTTTCCCTAAAGTTCACTGGATGAAGAGGCGATGATGGATGGTTGAACATGTCGGCGGGAGAAACCTCTATTCCTCATCTCACCACTCCAATTAAAATGTGACAGGAAGTGTGTCGTGCCCCCCCCCCTGCCCCCCCCCCCCTCCTCCTGCCACTGATCAACCGCACTGTTTACCTTCTTGCTTTGAGCCCAAAAAGGCTTTTCTGTTCTATAGGAGCAGCCAGGTGCACCTCCTCTCTAATGAGAGCCTGTGTGGAGGCAGAGGGAAGAAGCTCCACGGCATCTGCATGGGAATGAAGGCAGAAACAAACAGGAGTGCGTCGCAGACAGCTTCTTTGTTCAGTGGCTGGGAATGGCTTAGGAGGAAGTAGACACGAGGAAGAGAAGAGGGGTAAAAACAAGTCGTGTTTCATCGCTGAGTCAGGAGACGGACGGCGCTTTAATGTTCCCCATCCTTCGAGCATTTCCCCCCCGGCGTTTTCACAGCCTTCGTGTTCATCTGCTCCTCCGTTGTCGTGTCTGGGTGTAGCGGAGGGGAGACATTGAATAATACAGCGGCAATTTCAGAGACAAATAAAGCCTGCATATGTTTTAGTTTTTTACAGCTCAGTATAGTCAGGAAAGAAATGTACGTTTCTGCAAACCACGGGATCAGTTGAATGTGGACGTTTCTGCATTCGGTCAGAGAAGTGACGGAATCAAAATGTATAACACGCAAGAAAGTCCTCTAAGGGTCGAACAAACACAGGACCCACGTGAAACCAAGCTTTTAACGTTCTTTCATGTGGCGCTGTTTTACGTAGCGCTGTTTTACGTAAAGTTGTTTTACGTCCCGTTGTTTTACGTACCGCTGTTTTACGTACTGTTGTTTTACGTACCGTTGTTTTACATAGCGCTGTTTTACGTACCGTTGTTTTACATAGCGCTGTTTTACGTACCGTTGTTTTACGTACCGTTGTTTTACGTACCGTTGTTTTACGTACCGTTGTTTTACGTACCGTTGTTTTACGTACCGTTGTTTTACGTACTGTTGTTTTACATAGCGCTGTTTTACGTACCGCTGTTTTACGTACCGCTGTTTTACGTACCGCTTTTATTACGTACCGCTGTTTTGCGCTGTTTTATTTATGGAACTTCTTTTTTTTTGGTTCAGAAACTTTGACATTTAACGTATACATCGTATAACGTATACATCATTAATGGGCTGTATTTGTCCTGCACATTCCCGTGACATCAACATCAACCAAGTACCTTGAGATGAAGCGTGAACTGAACCAGACCTGATCACCCAACATCGGTGTCCATTACAGAAGCAGATATTTAATGTTCGAGTGACGGTAGTAATAAGGTAAAGTTCCATATTCCACCAAAAAAAGCAGCCAACATATCTGCAAAAACATATCCACTTTGCATTCGTGGCCAAAGAGCCTTTGAAGGCTTTTTTTTCAGAAATATAGTGGAGAATCAGTTTTATGACTTTCAGCAAACTTTTTTAGAAGTTGAGCCGAGCAACTTCGAGGAATATAAAGCTTTCAGCGTTTGATAAAATGTTCATTATTTCACTGTTTCACTATCGAGGCAGGAGATTTATGATGCTTTAAAGTTCCCAGGGGGACCTTTTTTTTTTTCTCTCTCGCCGGCATTTCGGCTCTGATGTTTATGCATGGCGGATAAGAACAAAATGAACACCTCCTTAGCTGTCGTGTCCGGACATAATGGAGGAAAAACAGCAATCGGAAAAGAAAAACAACACTTCACTTCTCTCTCTCTTTTCTCTCCTTCTCTGTCAAACTCTCTCACCCTTCGTCTTGCTTGTAAAATAAGTCGTGTTCCTCAACTTCCATGAGCATGTGTGGGTAATATATATGAGTGCAATAAAAAATAAAACCGCTTTCCCCGGACCATATAGCACTATAGATGACGCCCTATAAATATTTAATGTTTCATAGCCATTGTAGTATTTTTTGCTGAAGGCAGCTCAATTGCAAGAGGCAATCCTGCGTAATTCAGAGTATTATTCATATAATTTGTGGCCTGTGACTTTTCCTCTCTTGCTTTGTTTAGCTCTGTGCCATTTGTTAATACATTCGGCCCCACCGCCGCTGCTCTGAGGTGTCACTTATAGGAGTGCAAATTGGGCTTCAGGAGAGCAGGCACGGGATAGCGCGGCCAATACAATCCTCCGGATACCGGTGTTTTACAACCCTCCCAAGGCCTGATGATGGAGCGTACCCTGCTGTACCACCTATAGGCCTTTCTTCTTGTAAAAGCACAAGGCGTGCGGGTGGGCTTCACCTGAACCTCACATTGGAAGAGAACCACCAATCACAGGACAATGACAACCAAATGTGTCCTTATGTCTTATTGTTATTTTCTGAACAAAGCAACAATGCCAATAATTGTGGTGCGACAACAAAAATATGCCATTTTCTTTGTTGATAGAAGTCTGGACTGCAGTCACACATTTGGCTTCTTGGTCTGACTGAGTTCATTTGATCGCCTCTTGGGGCAAAACCTCTGGGTTTAAAATTGCAACTGTGGGAATACCATAGACGGCATTTCGCTGTTGGGAGGAAAATTGCATCTCCACATTGTAAACTTTTAAGCACCGCAGATGGATAACAAATGCTATAAATCTCCATGCCCACCATGTGTTTTATGGTTTCTCCAAGGGCAATGTGTTCCCATCTCTACTCGTTATATTTTGCCTCTTAGGCTGTGATTTGCATCGCGTCTTGATGCTGAAAGTTTGTGCATTAACGTTGTGAAACAGTGGCGTTGACCCCCAAACATTGGTTATGGGACTTCTAACTCTTTATACTACGTCAGTTTCTCTGAGCACAGACGATAAAGGGGGAGTTGTGCGTTGGTATCAAGATGGCGAGGGCCTCTGCTCAGATGACAGTATTTGATGCCCCGGGATTAAGACCAACAAAACCACCAAACATTAGATTATGAAAATTAGAAAGATAGTAAATGCTATGACATTGCAGTAGTTAAAAAAAACTGAGATTAAATCTGTTTGACAGAAAATTTGCATTTATTTAAAACATCAAGTTATTGAAAGAGTCCAAAAAAGAAGTCGTCTGAACGATTTCCTAGATTTAAGTCCCTCCACTAACAACATCTGGCTTCGTGAGCTCATCAAAACTTAAATCTGCTCCTCAGACACGAACAGCTCAGCCGCCTCTGTCCTCAGCAGGAAGTGAGCTGTGGCTGCTTTCAGCGCTGCAGTGTTTCAGACCAGTTCTGTTGGCGAGGAAGTCCGGCGGCTATTGTTGGCTGAGTCATTGTTGGCAGATGGGGATCAAGGCACCACCAGAGGCTCGAGGACGGCTGCAGCGAGCCCCAGATTGATGCTGATGAGACCTCTGAGCCTCACTGGAGGTTGGTGGGGAGGCAAGAAGAGTATGTTTGCAAGCCAAAGACTCAACGGGAAACCAAACAGAAATGGTGGATCTTTTTGTTTTGGTGCATTAAAGTGACACGTTATATAATATATCTATTGGCAGAACTGAACTCTGGAGTGAGGTGCAGAGAATGTGGATGGAAGTATTAAATCAGCAACAAATCTCAGGCCTAAATGAGACGAATACAGTTGACTGCAAAATGATACGTGATCTTTTTCTAATCAGGTTAAAGGAATATTTCACCCTTAAAATGACCATTTGTAAATCAACAACTCACCCTGTGTTACGTTGAATTCTTGAAGAAAACCTTTGTGTTTCTCTGATTCCTCCACGGTGAACAGAGAATCAAAAGATGTAGAAATGAATTGAAGTAAATGGGAGCCACGTCTAACAACGGTGGTCTAAAACGATGAATGCAAGAAAAACTAAGTTTTCTTCAAGAATCTAAGGTAACGGTTGGTAAGTTATTGATAAACAAATGTCATTTTGAGGGTGAAGTATTGCTTTTTGAAGTTTGGCAACCGAAACTGTTTGGCTATAAAAAAAGATTGTATCTAAAGATTGTCTAATAGGAAAGAAACAGTAGCTTTTGGTTCAGAGATGTGAAGGGAACCATTTTGTTATTTTGGTGGAAGGCCGTTTTGGATGAGGCTTCGGTCGGTTGAGGTTGAACTGCAAGAACCCTTCCTGATTCTTTTATAAAGGAAAGTGTGTTCATGTCGGCAGAGACGCTGGCGGTCTGTGATCGGCCTCTTCGGTGTAACAAGCTCGTTGATTCGCTCGTTGAGGTAGAGCGGGAAATGAACCCATGTAGTTCTCCGTAAAGACGCTTCTCTGTGAAGGCCACACATAGGCCGCGTCAGCTGTTATTGCGTTTGTTTACTGGGCATCACCGGACCGGAGAGTCAGCACCACATTGGCACCGGTGACACCCCCTGCAGCCGCCATGCACCTGCCTTCGCCATCCCGACATATGGCGTTTTGGTGGACGTGGCGTGACCCGCTGTTGAATCCAAAGCGCCTTCCGACGTCATGAGTGGAGACATTTGTAATCAGAGTGGCACCGGGGGGAAGAGAAAGCTTCCTCTTAGAGCCGCGATGAGACACAGAACCAGAAATATGTCACTTTATTTTCTAACAGTGACGGTGGTTATACAGAGACAATGAAAGCGTCTCGTGTCTGCAGTCCACATTTCGCGTCCTCAGCCGGCAGCTCGCCGCTGGTTTCACTGTCATTTTTTAAAAATCACAACGAGGACGAGATGTTAAGTTGACAGTAAAAAAAAAAAAAAAAAAAAAAGATCCAAGTCTCTTGAGGGGATGGGGCGGGGGGGGGGGGCAAAGTCTGCCCAACTATTAATCATTAAAAAAGCAATTACAAGCACTTCCCTGGCAAGTTTATCAGGCTGTCATCTTCACACCATCTCTATTTAGACACTTCTCCTTACTGGATAACCACCAAACTCTTTTCTGCCCGTCACTTCGGCTGCGAGGTGAAAAATGAGCCGACGATGACGACCAGCGAACGAGACTCTCAAAACAAAAAGGTTCGAGGGGGAACCGGTGTGGTGAATCGATGCCAGGGAGCTAAGCAGAGAGTAGCGTCGCAGTATTTAACAACATTACATCAAATGTAATTCATTGGGTGTATTTTGAGTTAGCCATTTTTTTTTTTTTTTTACATACTGCAGTGATGCATTCAGTAAATATAATAAAGTATTTTTGTGAACAAACACAGGACTTTCACCCAGGAGGCCGCTGTTTGTGTCCCATATGAAACCAAAAGTCTTATTTTACCGTACTTTCTTTATGTAACTTCCGTAATCAACTAAAGCTTGTTATCGATGGCCGAGGAGCAAAACCTCCTATCTGAAAAATTCACTTTTTTGAGAATACAAAAAAAAATTGTTGTTTTCTTGCTGAATTATATTTGTTAAGGATACTCAATACAAAATACAAAATACAAAAAAATACTGAAATGAAAAAAAGAAATATATACAAAGTGCAGATAGGGTTATTCCCCACTTTTCCTGGATCATTTTGCAGATAGGAGGTTTTGCACTTTGGCCATCGTTATGCCACAAACAGACTTATTATTTTAATCCAAACCACGATCTTATCCTCGAACTAACCGAATAGGTTTGTTGCGTTAAGTAAACCTACGTTGGAAGTTTATTTTAAAAAGAGACTGTATGCATCTAAAAAGCGGAAATTGTATGTTTTCTGTGGATGCAGAAGTTTGAGAAGACACAATATACAGTATACAACGAGTGGAGACTGACACGTCTAAAGCTGACACTAGAGCGGTACGTAGAGGGTCAACGTTTGAAACATGACCAAGTATTTAACCACTTGGGATTGAGAATGTGTTGCAACTGTTTGTGGACATGTCCGTCCCCAGCTGGACTACAACTGAGCACATTGTTATATATACATTTATTGTATTGTGCCTTTGAGAATTTTGAAAAGCGCTATATAAATAAAATTTATTATTATTATTATTATTATGGTTTGGGGGTCCTCAACTTCACTGAGGCCACCATGACACCTGTGATCTTCACTTTTGAAAGAAGACGCGGAAAGAAAGGAGGTTATCACTGTTTACACATAATTATATCAGCATAGCGTTGATGTGTCTCCTTTATAGCAACTGTTGTTTTGCTCACAGCAACACAAACAAAATATGCAGTCAAAGTCTCTAGATGTTTGCTCAATAAAACTAAATCAGCATCTCAACAGTTTGGTTGAAATAGAAGGTTATCCCTCGTGTTCATGAATAATTATAGGGATAAATCAAAAAGTATTAAAAGGAAAAACCAGTTGTAAATGTACTGCATTAAAGGAAGAACCCATGTACACAAATAATATAAAGTGGATGATGACAAGTTGATTCAAACTTCCTCGTCTAAACATAAAGAAGTCTTTCAACCAGCTGATGAAACCTGGAAACTTCCAGAAGCTTCCCACAGAGGAAGTCTTATTTTGAAAAGCAGCCAGTTGGGGCCCCTGCAATGTGTTAATGGCACAGTCTTGTACAAGCTGTCTCTTGAGCGGATGCTTTGAGCGTTATCTCACACAGAAATCAAGCGGAGCGAGCTCAGGGACTGTTTGGGCTTTTTCCTCCGTGAGAGGGGCCGTGAGCAGAAGTGCTGAGAGGCCGAGGCCAGACCTCGGCTTCATCCGGCTTCATCCGGCTTCATCCGGCTTCATCCGGCTTCATCCGGCTTTATCGCTTTGTCACTTGTTTTTAATGAAAGTGGAGTTCAGTGGAAGAAGGGGGGGGATTTATTTGTGCCGACGCACCTCAGCAGGCCGCCTCAGCGCGCGCGTGTGTGTGTGTGTGTGTGCGTGTGTGTGTGTGTGTGTGTGTGTGTGTGTGTGTGTGTGTGCGTGCGTGTGTGTGTGTGTGTGTGTGTGTGTCAGATTGTGTGTGTCTTTGAGAGTGAAATTAACTTTTTAGTTCACATGCCAACGGCTGGCAGGGAAGGAATTTATCTCTCAAGAACATTCACAGAATAGTCGAAATAATTCATGTGCATTTCCCATGTAAAGTATGAAACCCTCCGCACTGTCACAGCGGTTTTATGAATTATAATCAGAACTGCGTTCATAGTTTGGAAGTTGAAGTCGATTTAACTTTCCGTTTCTTTAGTTGTCCCACATTTAGATATGTAATCATGCAGGCAGTGGGTTTGCTTTGTGTTGATTCGATGTACGGTGGCCAGCAGGGACAAACTTTGGATGCACGCAGAGGACGAGGCCCGTGTGCAACACATTTAGATGTTATCAGCTGCAAAAGGTTGAAAACGCGACGAGGCGTGTGGACGGTATGTATCCGTGCGAAACTGTATGTTAATGAGCGTTAATATGTGATTTGTGAGAGTGCGGTGCAGCGTGTGAGCCCCATGCATACTGTATGTGTCCATGAACGCCCCGATGCGCCTGCATATCTATCTGTACACTTTAGCATAAGCGCTGTGTGTGTGTGTGTGTGTGTGTGTGTGTGTGTGTGTGTGTGTGTGTGTGTGTATCCATGTAATTTGTTTATTGAGCTTGTTTACTCATTTGCTCCTGTATGTGTTTGTCCTCGGTGTGTTTGTACACTATATGTGTGTGTGTGTGTGTGTGTGTGCGTGTTGTCCGTGTACTCATTATTTGTGTATAGCATGTGTACCATTACATTTTGAAAACTAAACCTCCTTCTTTGTAAACAGGGTTTAGTGGGAATTCTTCATTCATAAGAGACTAGGGAATGCATTATGTCATCGAGTGTCCTTAAAGTACTGTATAGAAGTACAGGCGTGTGTGTGCGCGTGCGTGTGCGTGTGTGCGTGTGTGTGTGTGTGTGGATCAGGCCACTTGGCACACACACACCGAGGCACATGTAAGTGTGTAGTTACAGTAGCCTGTGAGTCACACTGCCAGCCTGTCCTCCATGACGGTTAATGAGCTGTCGCCTCTTCCTCCTTTCCGTCTTTTTCTGCTTCACCCCCGTCTTCTGTCTTTATTGGAAAGCTATAAAGCAAAACCCTCTCTCTCTCTCTCTCTCTCTCTCTCTCTCTCTCTCTCTCTCTCTCGCTCTCTCTCTCCCTCTCTCTCCTTCTCTGGGTGGTTATTAAACGAACCGCTGTGGCAGAAAAGAGGGAGAGAAGCAGAAGGAGGAGGTTTACGGAGGGGTTGAGGGGGTATTAGCTTCTCCTCCTCCTCCTCCTCCTCAGGTTTTGTTTTTTTTCCCTTTGCATCACGTGCTGCGATGGACGTCAAACGAAGACAAATTATGATATCCCTCCGCTCGCCTCCCTCCTGCCACGGAGCGAGAGAGACTTTGAAGGGAGGCTTTTGAACAAAGCCAGGATGCAGGGGAAATGTGTCAGAGGACTTGAGTTAGGCCTGAAAAGCCATTCTGAGGGGAAAAAACACAGTGATAATGTAACACCAGCTGGTTTATGGATAAACCCTCTGATGTACTCAGACGTATCAGAGCCTGGGCTCACCGGGTTTGTCGAGCCCGGATACATCAGACAGGTAGTCAGGTGGTGGAGCCAAGGTGATTATTTACCAAGAAGCTTCTGGAGACCATTTATCTTCAAGTGCGTCTATACCAGAGATGCAGAGTAAAGCTTCATTGTTAAAGCTGTTCTCTCTCCTACCACCGGGCACTCCTGGTTGTATAGAAGCCAAAGCTTCATGTGTTAAAGCTGCATTCTCTCTCCTGACCACCAGGGGGCGACTCCTCTGGTTGTATAGAAGTCAAAGCTTCATGTGTTAAAGCTGCATTCTCTCTCCTGACCAGCAGGGGGCGACTCCTCTGGTTGTATAGAAGTCAAAGCTTCATGTGTTAAAGCTGCATTCTCTCTCCTGACCACCAGGGGGCGACTCCTCTGGTTGTATAGAAGTCAAAGCTTCATGTGTTAAAGCTGCATTCTCTCCTGACCACCAGGGGGCGACTCCTCTGGTTGTATAGAAGTCTATAGAAAATGACTCTACTTCTCTTGATTTATTCCCTCAGTAAACATTGTAAACATGAGTTTATGTCTCAATCTCTAGTTTCAAGTCTTCTTCAATACAGCATGATGTTCATTTAGTAAATTATGGTCCATTTAGAGTCAAACAGACCATAAAGCAGGGGATGCTTTAGGGGCGGGGCTACAAGGTGATTGACAAGGTGTGGTTGCTACCATGGTGTCGTCCGGTCTGGGAGTTGCCCGTGTTTTCGTCTTACAACTTTAATCCTTTCACTGTGTGCTTTCACTTCATGAAAGTTAACTGTAACATTTTGGGCTGCCTAAAAATGTCTTATTCAGCTTTCGGTTGTAATTAGCTCCGCCCTCTCGTGTCACTTCTGATTCCAAGGAAACAAGATGGCGACACAAGAAATGACTAACTCAAGGCTCCACTTCTTACACACAATCTGTGTTTTACATCCAGTTTGTCTCAACTCCAGTCGTGCCAAATAAAGGCACCACGATATTCAATTTTTCAAGGAAAAATAAGTCAATTTAAGTTAAGTCGACCACAGCTGCAGCCGTGAGCCTTCGGCAGGGGTTAACAGAGGCTAAATTATTCATAGCCTTTCCTCTCCATCTCTGAATCACTTCACCGATGTTGTAAGACTCCTGTTGAATGACCTTTCTGGGTTGCTGAGATTTTCTGTAGGATAGTTACAGGCATCGAACATTCACACGCCCTCCGTTTCTCTTCGTAATGCACGCCCGGTTTCTCCATCACCATTAGGCGTCCATAGTTCCCATAGTTCAAGCATGGGTTCTCTTTCACCTTGGATGTGATTGAACCTCTAATCTTGACAGTTTAAGTGTCTCACTCGGTTCATTCAGCTACAGTAAGCAACTATCTCTCCTTCGCTTCTGAGCGACAAACTTATTTCATCTGCAGTCGACCTGGTTGATTTAATATCTGAACTTTTTTTCTTTTTTTTCTTCTATCTTTATTACCTCATGCAGTCCTGTGAGTAATCTATTGTTTGTTCTAATTAGATGCTGTACATATAAGTCACGTATAGGGAGCGACCGCCTCCGGCTACTTTTAATGATTTTTTTTCCCTCTCAGCCGTGCATCTTCAACCCTATGATTCTACTCTATGGCTTAACCACAGTTGCGTGCTCGTGTGTGTGTGTGTGTGTGTGTGTGTGTGTGTTTGTGTGAGTGTGTGTGAATGACTCTCAGATAATATTCCTCCCCAGTGGCCTCCAGCGGTCCTCAGACTGTGACAGGGAGAGTAATTGGCCATCAAAGTAATCCAGACCCCTTCCCTCATTCCCCGCTAGCCTCCGGCGAACGGAATTAGACACTGAATTTAACCAGGGACATTAAACGCAACCTCTGTGTGTGTGTGTGTGTGTGTGTGTGTGTGTGTGATTGTTTTTGACCTTAAGTTACGTGAACATGTATGAGAATATGACTTTTTAAAAATACACTCCAGTGTAATCCAGCACAAAATAGCATTTTGTGACACAAAATGTCCGATGAAGAATGCATTAAATATAACGGGATTACAGTGATCACATTACAAAAAGTGTGAAAAAAAAAAATCATGCAGCGATCTAATTATTTCACAGACAAAAGACCCAGACTGTGCCTCTTTGTCGACATCTTTTAATACATTTATAGACAAGAGAAAAGTGCCGAGTTGCATCTTGTATATGACATATTATGATAAAGCATTAATGAATCTTAGCAAACAGTGGATTAAGTGTGTTTTACATAAATGGATGAGAAAACACTTTTTGAGTGGTTTTATTGTTGCAGCTCATTATGCATTATGCCCCTTTAACGTCTAAAGTGCTGAGAAGGAGGGAAAACAACACCCAGGAGTACTGGGAGTTTTTCCTGGGCGAGGGTTGGAGAACATCTATTTTTGAAAAAGACGTGCGGAACAGGTGGAGACATTTTCAGTACCTTTCATTTTAAAAACTTTTTACAAAATTATTTTAGTAAAAAGTTCTTCTTAAAAGGTGTTTTCCTAACTTCCCTTGGTTCCTTCCATGCTTTGAAGTTCTCCTTTAGCAAAACAGATAAAAAAAAACCTTGTTAACACCGACTGTAAGGGGAGTGAGCCAGGAGTATTGGTTGTCTCTGTCATCATCTAACCAGCGAGCACCTGGATGAGGACAGTTTAGAGGTAACCCAATGTGATTTAAAGTCAATATGATGTCCGCTGGCTGACGGAGACGAGAGCCCGGCTCTCCGTCCGGCCGTCCTCCTCCTCCCTGCGACTCCACTGCTGCCGCCAAGTAATCGCATTTGTGTTTGTACAACCTGGTAATGCGGCGGATCGATGGGGCGGCCGCAAAAGGTCCCGAATGCTATTTACTTCCACTTTGACTCATCTGAAAACAACCTTGAACGCAGCGTCTCGTCTGTGACAGGAGAGTGATGGCGGGCGGGGGAGGAGGGTCTATCTTTTTGTCATTATGAATTCCTTTGAAATGCCACTCTCACTCACTGATATCGCCTTGAGTTTGACCGACGGCGCCTCTTAAAGTCTCGACGCTGATGTGGAATGGAGTTTCTTAAGTTGTAATGAGACGTTTACGGAGGCTCTTGAACAAACGCTCTGCTGTTGTGAGGCGGTCGGACGCCGCCGGAGTGTTTAAGTCCAGAGCGGAGGATCCTCCCTGCAGTCTGTCATCGACTCGACTATGGGCTGAAACACTTCAGCCCATTTCAAATACACACAACAAGAAATACAATAAACGGTGGAACTGATCTGAAAGAAAGCATAAAATCTGAATGAAGGGGATGTTAAAGCCAGAAAAAGAAAACGTCATTAAAAGGCAACAAGCATGGATGAGATAGCGATAAATCTTGGAGCTGCATTAATCAGTATCATTATATCACAAATAGATCAAATGATTATGTGTGTGATATGAAAGGGGCCAGAGAGAAATATCTTCCCAGTGCTGCGGTTCCTCTCAGCTCTTCTGAGTATTTTAACATCGTTCAACTTCATTGTTGTGTCTTTACAGCCTGCACATGTATTTGTGGTTGTGTTTCCAGAAGAACCCACTGTCCACCGACTGCCCATCTTCAAACTGCAGTCAGACTAAGTCAGAGACTAGCTGGAGGACACAGATATTAGTTGGTGGAGACCAAACCAGAGCGAAATTAAAAAGGATATTGGACTGATGTTTATCAGATGCACACACCCAAATGTGCAGCCCTGTCTCCTAAAAATGACGTTCCCATACATACAATGTTTGAAACTGCGACCGTAATATATTTTTCTTCTGTTTTTCAGTTGTATGGGAATGTAATTTGTAAGAGACAGGGTAGAAATGTGAATATAATGTTGCTCCGTGCAACCGGATGTCTAATTAGGCAACTATTTTCTAACACGTTCACTCTAACTACTACATGAGGTGATAACATGTCAGTGTTGTGTTACAGCTTCCCCCCAGTGCCCAAAAAACAAATCAATGTAGCCTGAAATTGACACATTTCTTCTATCGACGTGAGCTGCTCCTTGAAACCAGCGGAGCAAACTCACCCCTCTTCACCGCCGCACACATCCAACACAAACACAATGTCACACTTATTAATGAAGTGAAAACAAACTGTCAGTGTGGCCTCGTTATCACACCAGATGTCAAGTTCAGGGATGATTCTGGGAAAATAAAACCGGCGTAACTTCCTGTCAGTGTTAACAACATTAAAGCTCTGCAGAAAATTCCGTCTGTGTTTGGTTTCAACTTCTAGACGCGTTTTACTTGTGTGAAAACGTTTTATGTCATGCAGGTTATTAAAAAACGCTTTCTGATGAAATCTAACACCTCCGTCTCTTTCCCTCTCTTTCCCCTCTCTTCCCCTCTCTTTTCCCTCTCTGCAGGTCCACCGGTGAACGTAACCTGCAACATTTTTATCAACAGTTTTGGGTCCATCGCTGAAACAACAATGGTAAGCTCAATTATTCTTAATATGACTTTGTAATAGAGCTCGGTGTATCGATTTTGATGTTATTCATATGCCATACAGTTTCATTTTTATTTCCCTTGAAAAATTAAAAGCCTTCTGCCCTGTGAGTGTTTAGAAATGCCTCCACCTCATTGAGCTTGTATCCCATTTGAAACACTTAATTTGAAAGAGAGCATCTCTGCTGCGGCCATTTGCATAACAACGCGGCGGCGCTGCTGCTGTCGTGCCTGTTTGCAAGCAATGAGTGGAAATTTACACTCATTCATTACACAGAAAATCCATTAGTGTTAATATGACTGAACCATCAGCCGTCACAAAGCAACAAAGCCCAAAGCAGATATGGTGACACTGAACTGTAGTGTGTGTGTGTGTGTGTGTGTGTGTGTGTGTGTGTGTGTGTGTGTGTGCCAGCAGGTGATCTCAGCAGCCACGGCATTCATGAATGTTGTTAAAAAAAGAACACACTCTGCATTCTAACTTCCATTAAACACGTGAATCATGTTTTCAAAACCTAATGCATCGAGAACGTGAACTGTGTAAACCCTCTGCAGGGTCGCAGCAAACATTACAGACACGGAGGTCATGTCATCGGTGGGGTTTCTGGGGGTTAGTCTGGTCTACAACCTTGTGTGCTGATACACAAATAAATACACGTGGTAGATGTATGCGGGGGATTCTGGTTACTTTCAATATTTTTGAATTTGCCTTCATACCAACATGATCTCATCCCCATTCGTCGTATTTTATCACCTGAGCTGAAGCCGCCTATCAAACGCTCTGGGCATCGTTTTGTGGAGCATTTTGACAAAGGAGGATTGAGCGTAGTTAACATTGAGAAACAGCTGAGGTTAACGTTGTAACACCTGGTTAACGTTGTAACACCTGGTTAACGTTGTAACACCTGGTTAATGTTGTAACACCTGGTTAACGTTGTAACACCTGGTTAATGTTGTAACACCTGGTTAACGTTGTAACACCTGGTTAACGTTGTAACACCTGGTTTACGTTGTAACACCTGGTTTACGTTGTACCACCTGGTTAACGTTGTAACACCTGGTTTACGTTGTAACACCTGGTTAACGTTGTAACACCTGGTTAACGTTGTAACACCTGGTTTACGTTGTAACACCTGGTTAACGTTGTAACACCTGGTTAACGTTGTAACACCTGGTTTACGTTGTAACACCTGGTTAACGTTGTAACACCTGGTTAACGTTGTAACACCTGGTTTACGTTGTAACACCTGGTTTACGTTGTACCACCTGGTTAACGTTGTAACACCTGGTTTACGTTGTCACACCTGGTTAACGTTGTAACACCTGGTTAACGTTGTAACACCTGGTTTACGTTGTAACACCTGGTTTACGTTGTACCACCTGGTTAACGTTGTAACACCTGGTTTACGTTGTCACACCTGGTTAACGTTGTAACACCTGGTTAACGTTGTAACACCTGGTTTACGTTGTAACACCTGGTTTACGTTGTACCACCTGGTTAACGTTGTAACACCTGGTTTACGTTGTAACACCTGGTTAACGTTGTAACACCTGGTTAACGTTGTAACACCTGGTTTACGTTGTAACACCTGGTTTACGTTGTAACACCTGGTTAACGTTGTAACACCTGGTTTACGTTGTAACACCTGGTTAACGTTGTAACACCTGGTTAACGTTGTAACGTGTAGTTAACGTTGTACCTGGTTAACGTTGTAAACCTGGTTAACGTTGAAACCGTTAACGTTGTGAAACCATTGAGGTTAACGTTGTGAAACCATTGAGGTTAACGATGTGAAACCATTGAGGTTAACGTTGTGAAACCATTGAGGTTAACGATGTGAAACCATTGAGGTTAACGTTGTGAAACCATTGAGGTTAACGTTGTAAAACAAGGTTAATGTTGTGAAATGGTCTTACTAAACTACCTGGTTAGGTTCGACAACAACATTATGGTTCTCTTTAGAATACCTACATTTGTAACAAAGCTAAGCTACACACATAATGTCACGTGACTCAGTCATGTAGCATCACATGACATGAAGTTGTCAGTAAAAGGAACCGAACTTTGATGAAGGGAGGTGAAAAAAAGAAAAAGGAAGAAGGGAGGAAGGGAAGACATGAAAAAGATGAATAAATAAAGAAACCAAGGCTCTTCTCGAGGAAAAGAGGATATCCTGAGTCCTCCCCCAGTACACACACACACACACACACACACACACACACACACACACACACACACACACACACACACACACACACACACACACACATCGCTGCGTTGAAACTGCTGCCGGCTGCAGATCCTCCTCATGCAGAACAAACTCCAGATTTTTTTCCTTCCTGCAGAGACCGAATCGATCGCAAAGCCGAGGATGGAGGGAGAGGTGGAGGGATGGAGGAGGGAATAAGATGAAACATGGGGGGGATTGAAAAAAAAAAAGAGGAAAAAAGCAAATATTTTAGCCATGCTCGCAGCAAGGCTGTTCGTCAGTCGGTCACATGGTGCACCGACCACGCCGCTCTCCAGAGGAGGAATCCTGCTGCATGAGGTGATTCCCTGACTTTCCCTAAAGCGCCACCAGCAGGTCAAAGTTTTAACTATCCTGTGAAACATCTCACCCTCTAGCGGGTGATTAGTCCGGACATTCAGGGTTCTAACTACGACGCTCTATGTTCCCCTCTGGAGTCAGTTTTGGTTCTACTTGGTTAGGTTTAGGAAAATATAGTGGTTGGGGTTAAAAAATATGGTGTGTTACCGCACTAGCATTAGTTTAGTTCATAAGTAACCTTATAAAATATGGCGAAATAAGTCCTTGACTTTCACACAGGACATGAACAGCGGCCTCCTGAGTGAAAGTGATGGTTTTTTTGTTTCCGGATGCAATAATTTTCCTGATTTTTCGATGTTTTTCTCTCGAAACCTGTCCTTGTCCAATGCGCTGCTCGTGAGAGGATTGTGTCTGACGTAGCGACCCTTGACCCCTGTGAAGACAACCAGCTGTCAGAACTCAGATTGGAGCGTCAGTCACCCTCAGCCTGTCAGACCGACCCCTCGATGCTGAGACCGGAGACCACAGTCGGTGTTGCTGCTCTGAGCTCTCAAAAGGTGGATTAGAACTACGGAGATAATTGTATTCATCGGGTTTTATCAAACCAGAAAATCAATTTTACAGCTTCGGAGGCGACGCAGAGCGAGCCGGAGGCTGAGGACGGTGCCTCGGTGCAGTGATGGGGTTTCGTTGCAGTGTGTGGCTCTCGCTTTCAGCTCGGACTACAATATCCCTCCATCCCCAACACACACACACACACACACACACACACACACACACACACACACACACACACACACACACACACACACACACACACACACACACACAGTGCTGCTGGGGCCGGAGCACAGTGATAGATGGAGTCGGTAGAATGGCGCAGTGCGTGCTGGAGTCCCGGTGGTACACGGCTTTATTCCTGTTTCAGCGCTCTCCCTGCTCACTTGCTCGCTCACTCTTTCTCTCTCTGTCCCTCACACACACACATTAACACACACACATAAACACACACACGCACACACACACACACAGAGACAAGCGACCCCTTCTCTCACTCTTCATCCCACTCTTCCACTCGTTTTATTCCTCCCTTCATCCTCTCCTTATGAGAACAGACTTGTCCTCACACCAACTGTTAAACACACACTTGAACATCAAACACACACACACACACACACACACACACACACACACACACACACACACACACATTCAAAGTGACAGGACCAAGACATTTAAATCCACTGGACCATTATTTATAAAGAATTTAAAAGACATCAAATGCGAATAATAAGAAAAAGGAGGATAAAAACATAAAAGTACTTATCCTACATAAATCTCTTGAAATAGTTCTTGAACCAGATTGATATAATGTTCATATTTATTATTATTGATAGGCTGAAGACAAAGAATTAAACTTCGAATACTTCACTTGTATTATCTTGTTCTTACTTTGGTAGTAAATAATAACTTTCTCCGATTCCGGCTTAATAATTCACTGAATCAATAAATATCTAGTCTCCTCCAGAATGTTATTATGTACGAGCAATATCGAGGACTTTTATTGTATATTTACAAAACCTTAAGGTTACATGTAATAAATGTATAATAAAGGAGAGTTGGTATAAGATTTACACTATCATAAGATTTACACTATCATAAGATTTACACTATCATTGTGTACTCGACCTCTTTCATCACAGAGCTCTCAGACTCTTTATCCTTCACACAAACCCTCAATCACTTTATTTCCCTTTGTCACCTCTCTCTCTCTCTCTCTCTGGCTCTCTCTCTCTCTCTGTCTCTCTCTCTCTCTCTCTCTCTCTCTCTCTCTCTCTCTCTCTCTCTCTCTCTCTCTCTCTCTCTCTCTCTCTCTCTCTCTCTCTCTCTCTCTCTCTCTCTCTCTCTCTCTCTCTCTCTCTCTCTCTCTCTCTCTCTCTCTCTCTGGCTCTCTCTCTCTCTCTCTCTCTCTCTCTCTCTCTCTCTCTCTTCCTGTATAGCTGTCACTCGTCCTCTCCTCTCCATCTATCGCCGTTGAGTCTCCCTTAAAGGAACACCCATTTTAATTGCTATCAGCCCTTTTAATGGCCGCTATCAGTCGTTATCACAACTCCTCTAAAGCTTCAGACGGTCCGAACCAAACCACATGTTGTGAAGCGGTTCCAGTTTTAAACTTGTGGCTAACGTTGTAACGTAAGATAAGTCAACGTTGACTTTTAGTTTCACACGGGACACAGACAGCGGCCTCCTGTGTGAAAGTCTCGTGTTTGTTCGACCCATCCGTCCATCCGTCCCACTTCCTGTTCGGACTTTGTGGAACATTCACATCCAATCAGGCGATGACGACGTCATTCATTAGAATGTGGTAGTGTGTATCGGCTGTACACGTCTGAAACTCACCAAACATTATAGGTTTCAGTTCTTCTGTTTCTTCTTCTTCTCTTCTACGTCCTCTTTCGATAGCACTGCCATTACTGTCACTGGAAAGTATAACAACAGCCGTGTGGGTTGAATCTTTAATGGTCGTTAGGGTTACGTAGATATCTCAAACAAAAAGAGAAAGAAGAAGTAGACAATATTTCTGCCCTGTGAGTGTCGATTATTGTATAATTGGACCTTTATTTGAACGTGAGCATGGCCTTTATTATATCTGCACTGCATCTCTACAGCTGTCGAGTCAGCACTCTTGATCCGGCACTATTTTAGTCTCGCAATTCTGGTCTGAATATCAAGCGTCTGAGAGCAGAAGACCACCTTCGTTTTGGGATGTGTAATTGCTGCAATATGTCTCCGTGTCACGTAAATGTAACTGCTTGAATCTGTGATGTGCAGCCCCACAGCGTGTGATTTCATTTGAAAGAAACAGGTGGGGTTTTCTTTATGCAAAACTCTTGCATCATATTGCAGCTCCGACAGACCGGGTTTTAATTGCATCAGTGTTGAAACGGTCAAACGTCTCATTTATCAAAATCACCTCCGGATCCGGAGAGACGTTTGCTGTCGTGAATTGATTTGACGTCCCACCGTGCTGCTGTGGTGTCGGGGCTTATTTTGAGGCCACACAGTGAAAACAGCCTCTTTCTCTCTCACCGCGATGTTGTCTGAGCCGAGCAGATGTGCCGCCATAATGTGCGAGCCTCCATAACCTCCTACCTCTCCTCCCTACCTGAGCGGCATCCAGGGAGCCGACAGGATGTTATGACAGGCGTGGAATTAGAATATGGCCGCCGCTGTTTCTCTGGTTCTGCTTGTTGTTGTTGGAGGAGGAAGAAGAAGAAGAAGAAGAAGAGGGGGAGGAAGATTGCAGTCTTTCATGCGTGGTTTACTGCCTGAGTTTAATACATGCTGAAATGAGTGCGGAATTGTGTAAGTACAGCGTTTCCTCTGTTAATGGTTTCATAGCAGCGTGGCGGTGGTGGATTGGAAAATTTCAGGGCAGCACTTTCCGGTCCAACGGCCTTATGTCAGGATATTAAACTATGAGTGTGAACCTGCAGACGTCGTAGGAGCCCCACTTTTTCCTGCAGCACTTTCCCTCTGTCCTCGGGAGGGGAAGTGTTCAGCAGGGAGCCGCCTCAGCGTCAACAACATGTCCGTCCATTCACGACAGTTCTAAATCATTCCCCGATATCGTTTATTTGCACCCGCAAATTACTTTCCCCTCATTTGAATACTAGTGTGCTGCACCGCCCATCGCCCCTCTCGGTTTATTGCTCGAGATGTGCATCCATCTGCAGCCATGAGGAGCCTGTGACCCATGAAACTGACGTTTTATGGGCCAGATGACATCCGCAAGATGGGCAGTTTTTCCATGAAACAATCTGTTGTTTCACCATCGGCTTTCAAGGGATTTCCAAATAAAATATCAATGGGTTTTACAGACATTTGGTTGGAGCAGCTGATGTAGCATGTGGAGCGACCGTGTTGCACTCTTGATACATCCATGGGAATGATAACAAGTATAACAAGCATGAAAGCCCACTGAGGGTTGGTGGGAGTTGTGTGGTGGATCGGTCAAACAAACAGGACTTTCACCCAGGAGGCTGCTGTTCGTGTGCCGTGTGAAACCAAAAGTAAACGTTGATGCATGTTGCGTAATGTTGAAATGGTTGTTACGTTGTTATGTTACATTGTTACGTTGCGTTGTTGCGTTACGTTGTTGCGTTACGTTGTTGCGTTACGTTGTTGCGTTACGTTGTTTTGTTGCGTTACGTTGTTGCGTTACGTTGTTGCGTTGCGTTGTTGCGTTGCGTTGTTACGTTGCATTGTTAAGTTGTGGTGTTCTGTTGCGTTGTTACATTACATTGTTACGTTTTTTTTTCCACGCAAACGATGAACAGAAGTTACCACATTTGGAATACAGAGGAGTGACGTAGAGACGCCATCTATGTCTCTGGTAGCAGCAGCGACCTGTCAATCAAAGTAGCCCCGCCCCTAAAGCATCCCCTGCTTTATGGTCTGTTTGACTCTAAATGGACCATAATTTACTAAATGAACATCATGCTGTATTGAAGAAGACTTGAAACTAGAGATTGAGACATAAACTCATGTTTACAATGTTTACTGAGGGAATAAATCAAGAGAGAAGTAGAGTCATTTTCTATAGACTTCTATACAACCAGAGGAGTCGCCCCCTGGTGGTCAGGAGAGAGGAGTCGCCCCGGTGGCAGGAGGAGAATGCAGCTTTAACACATGAAGCTTTGACTTCTATACAACCAGAGGAGTCGCCCCCTGGTGGTCAGGAGAGAGAATTCAGCTTTAACACATGAAGCTTTGACTTCTATAAATCCAGAGGAGTCGCCCCCTGGTGGTCAGGAGAGAGAATGCAGCTTTAAGACACTTCAGCATTGACCTCACTCTACAGAACCGGAGGCTGCCGCCTTGTAGCGATGCAGGACACTGACGTGAGACAGGTGTAGCTTTATGAATGAGGAGTCTCTTGAACATAAAGAACTGCTGCTGAAGACTTCAGCAACATCACAACAATTAGCTGAGTAAAAGGTCTGACTTTCATAATCATCATCATCTTTGTGTTTAGCGACTCCGTCAAGGCCACTCTCTCGATGTTGGCCCTTTCCAAGCCGGCGTCAAGCGGCAGGCGTGTGCATGACTGATGATGCTGACGTGGGCTCGCTCCTCTCCTCCGTATCCCTCGCTCCTCCATCCACAGACGCTCCTCATTGCTGCGCCATTTCAGCTTCTTTATCATATTCTCCGGCAGAAGAAAAGGCGACTCCTTCCCGAAAGGTCAAGCTCATTTGTTTCATGTGAGATATTCCGTGGAATAACCAGTGATAAACGGGCGAATGGGTCTCACTGAAGCTGATTGCCATGTTTCTCACACACACACACACACACACACACACACACACACACATGCAGCACTGTGGCTGATTGCTCCTTTAAATGCCACCCGCTGGGGCTGCCGGCATGGCCGTGCATCGTCCCGGTGATGCTTTTCTGCTACACCACGCAGTTTAATGATGCTCCGACCCGGCCGAAATGGCCGAGCGCCATACTCCGAGAATAATTGACAATTAGGGGGATAGAGGGAAGAGCTAAATGCCACCCCACACTGAATAAAGACACTCCATCTCAGATTGTGAAGCGGGGAATGGAGAGCTGGCGGAGGAGGTTTTACATTAAAGCTCTAAGGGAGCAACAGTTAATATTTTCTACCCGGAAACAAGTCTTAATTCTAAGTTCTGCCCCTCAAAGTAACCATTGGAAGAGACGATGGAGGAGCACACAAAATGTCTGCTATCACCAAATTTTTTTTAATCTTTTGTTAAAACACTAGGGCAAACAATGCTTGTGTGTCCTTGACAAGTGACAGTTTTGGGAATAACTACTGACTGTGAAAGTTGTCAAAATGTTCCAGCTTCATATCGTGTTCTTTATCAGTCATTTAAAGCTGGGGTGGGCCACTGTAACACCTTTTACTGTAACATTACAGTTAATTACTGGCAATTACGGAATATCTTGTGTATCACCAGAATACAGCAACTCACTGTAATCAAAGATTACGGTAATATGTTGTAAAGAAAATAAATTACAGACTGTTACTGGCAGCAGTTTTACAAACAAAATACTGTACAATTCATACTGCATCAGACATAAACAGTTACTTATTGTAATCAACATGTACAGTAATTTGTCAGCAGTAAGCAGTAAATTACTGTGAAAATAAACACTTGACCTTGGGGTCATGGGAGCGAGCATTGTGACTCCCAGAATGCATTGCTTTCACAGCAAAAATATTAGCATTATACAGCAGGTCACTGTAAGAATTTCACATATATTTACATTATAGTATTACGGATTTTGAAAGTATCCAACCTGAATAAATCTAAGCTCCTCCCCTCAGGCCTTCCTCCAAAGCCACTCCCCCAAAATACATGACTTCTGCTGGAGGACGAGTCCACGAGCAACGTGATCTCATCCCTACTCATCAAAGTGCAGCTTGGGCAAACCCATAAACGTATTGATCTCTCAGTGAAACAGCGCAGGCTGGAGGTTTTAAAGCCGCACGGTGGAACTTCATCACTTCTGGATTTAACCTCCATCGACTCAGATTCCAGCTGGAAGAAACCTTTTGAATCTCTGAGTCTTTGATTTATGTCAGTAGATATTTATGCCCAAAGTCAAACATTTGACTGCAGTGTTATTTGAACAGGACTTGCTGTATATTACATGAGGATTTAACGCTACGTCACTCCTCCACGTTCCAAATAGGCTCACTTCCGTTCACTGGTTGCAAAAAGTCAAGATGGCGACGTCCACTTCTTATATGCGGTCTGTAGTAAATGGTTTGCAAACGCCACCGAGGATTGCTCCCCTCATGCAAGATTTTAGAGAGAAAGTAAGACAGCGTTCGTCAATGAGGAAGGACGAAGGATGAAATTGCCGAACAACAACAAACATTCGCCACACGCTGTTGTTGTGCAGCTGACTGGTAGTACGTTTAAAACAAACGCCTTCATCCTTTGTGTCTCAGAAATCCGTCCTCCTTCTTGCAAAAACAACGCCGCTCTTTGAAGGCTCTGAGACTTTGAAAACCAGCCTTCTATCTCCTGTTCGTCTTCCTCTCCGACTGTCCTCCCACTGAATCTCTCCGTCTCCCTGTGTTCAGACTAAAGAGGGAGCAGCAGCCCGATGACCTTCAGCTGCCTTCCAGCTTTGTACCAGGCCAACTCTCCACACATCCATCTGCCTGTCTACGCATCCCTCTATTTCTGGCAACTTCCTTTTTTTTTCTGTGTGGTTTTACTGTTTTGTTTTGTTAAAAAAAAAGAGATAAAAAAAAGTACTTTATCAATCAAACCACAGCGGACACCAGCCTTCAAGAACGAGTGCAGGAATAAGAATAGAGAGCTCAAAGGCTGAGGAAGATCTGAGGCTGCACAGCGGCTCATAGGCATGAAAAAAGATTGTACATATGGCTCGCGGCCACAACTCGCCCTGATCAGTAAAATCTCCAACATGGACATGAAGGAGAAAATGACATATGGAGGAAGACCCATAACCACCTGCTCATCCAACCGTGCAATCCTGTCCATCACCCCGGCTCTCCATCTGCCGGCATCGGTCGATCCGGTCCCCCGTGTGGAGCCTCGGCATCGCGAGGCAGCGGTGCAGTGACCCTCCATGAGGATTTTTTTTTTTTTACTCCACTATCCCTCATCCATTTTAAAAGGAACATCTCCCTGCGGGTGCGTTTTACATCCTCCCGTTCAAGGTGTTTCTGGGATTTATTGCTTGATAAGTTTCGCTGGTTTTGTTGTAATTTATTTTTTTTCCCTGCCAAATCAATTTTGCCTCCAACGTGTTGCCTCTCGTGTTTCCCAGAGATCTCCGGAGAACGGAGTCGTGCTCGTCGTACGTGCTGAGAGCGGGCGCCGCGGCAACGGCGATGGTGCGATATGAGACGAAAGTTTTTCAAAGAAACAGAGTAAAAAGTCTGTGTTGGCCTCGCGTAGGCGCCTGAGCAATGGAGCAAACGGGGGCAGTTTTGGATCAAAAATAGTTCCATCTGGCCGGTTCATAACGTGGTATATGAATTACATTGCCCAGTTTAAATTCGGTCAGTTGTAATTCACCCAGAAGAAAAGGGCTTTTATTTTACGAGAGATCACAGGAAGTCGTCTCTTCACATCGAGCGTTGAGGGTCAACGACTCCGTGGTCAAAACGTTGACTTGAACCTCTAACAAGGCCTGTCATGGCCGCTGCATTAAATGCTGACTCACTAAACGTGTGATTGTTTCAGGTCTCTCCACCACGTCAGGATGCAGCTCTGCAGCATCCTGACGTGGTCTGTCCTCTCTGTCTCCTCTCAGGACTACAGAGTGAACATCTTCCTGAGACAGCAGTGGAACGACCCCCGGCTGGCCTACAGCGAGTACCCCGACGACTCGCTGGACCTCGACCCCTCTATGTTGGACTCCATCTGGAAACCCGATTTGTTCTTCGCCAACGAGAAGGGGGCCAACTTCCACGAGGTCACCACCGACAACAAGCTGCTGCGCATCTCTAAAAACGGCAACGTGCTGTACAGCATACGGTGAGTGGAGGAAAGTGTTTTTTTCAGGAAAAGCCCGGTTACTACGGCGATGACCGCGGCGTGGACACGCCATAAAGCCTCCGGCTCACATCCAGACTATTTCATTAAAAGTGCAACTGTAGAATTAACTTGCCGCGGCTGTAAAACGCTCAGTGCCTCGATGCTGCCGGACTGTAACTGTTCAATGATCATTTAAAAGAGATTTAACAGTAATAGAAAAAGTTCAGCGTCGCAGCAGAAGAGGAAGGAGAAAGGTAATAAGTCTGGAGGTTATATTGAAACAATCAGTTATGAAACCGTGATGGAAGATAGAAGGTGACTGCTCTGACTTCCTGTTTATTGCATTCCAAAGACCTTCATCTTCTGCTTCAGAGTGCTCTTATTGTGTCAAAGTTGGAGGTTTTTATTTCCTCCAGAGGTCCACTTCCTCCCTCCTTTTTCTTTTTCTTTTTTTTTTTTTGTATCTCCAAGACATCCCATTCAAGGCTCTCAGAGTTATAGCTGCCTTCAGCCCACAAAACCTTTTAGCCCGGCGGTGCCTCCTCCTCCTCCTCCTCCTCCTCCTCTTCCTCCTCCTCCTCTGTGCTTTTATTGCCTCTGCTCAGGGGCGAATGAGAAAGAGACGCAGCGGCCATGGTAATCTACTCAGCCTGTTAGTATTCTGGCAGCGAGTCCAATCCGTTATCAACCTCGGTTCTCACCTTCATGTCCGGCAGGAGGAGGAGGAGGAGGAGGAGGAGGAGTGAGATTGGCCCTTTATAGATATCGTCAGGAAAGAAACAGGGATGAACCCTCTGCTCCCCCTCCGCCGCTCTCATCCGTCAGAACGAACCCTCCGTCGATCAGCTAGATCTCGGCGGCGGCGGCGGGATATTAATACGTCCAGAGGAGAGATGGAGAAAACGGGTCTTGTAAATGTTGTTTACCCTCTTTTCTTTTTTTTTATCGATGTCTATCGCTCGGCGGAGGAGCGGTGACCGACGGGATGAGAGTGAGCTCTGAGATTGGACCATCAGATTCCCATGTTGTCAAATCTCCGGCCGTACTTCAAAAAGGGAATGCAGGCTTTGCTCTGAGCTCATATGAAGTCCCGTTGGCTGTGGGGCGTGATATCGAAAGGAACATTTATGATTCTTTAAATTTTAAGAATTCTAGTGCAAAATGCATCATAATATTGTTTTTTGGGGGGGAAGTCAGTTTTCTCTAAAATAAAGACAAAAAAATATGGTAAATCATACGAGGATATAATCTCTGCAGGGGACATTGTAATGCTTTTGGAACTTTTAAATAATGTCTTTAAATTAAAAATAAATTTTAATTGTATTTATTTGCCCTGCACAACCTAAACATAAAATACACACGATAAGATACAGAAGAAGTTATTTTATAAACACCTTTTAAAGAGTACTAATAGCCACGTACGATTACGTTAATTCTAAAGGATTACTTGAAGAACAGGAAGTTAGTTAGTCTTTGACGCACAGCTAAGCTAACAGAGGAAGAGCAATTTACTTCAAACTCGAAGCGCATTATTGACACAATTTGCATAAAAATGTGTTTGTGTTTTTGGAGTCATAACTTTTTAGATTCACTGTTACATCCCCAATGTCCATCCAGTTCTTTTGTATCAAAGTAAAGTGATAATTATCGTTGATTCCACTGCAAACAGGAAGTGCTACTAATTATAATTCCTACTGTTAATGGAGCCAATTTGACTAAATGTAAAAAGTCTAACACAACAGTGCTGTAGATGTTGCCCACAGAAAAACACTGACTCCATTAAAACACTGCACTGTGCTCACAAAATATCATTATGCCACAAAAATAAGTGATAAAGAGTCAAGTAATAGTTTTGTTCACCCCACTTGCAAATGTTAAGTTGATTGGATTCTGGTAGATTCCTTTAGATTAAAGAATATTTTGCTTGTTTGTAGAAAGAATACGATTATTTTATCTTTTTCCAACCGTAGCACATTAAATGTATTCGTCACCATTTTGAAAGATCATTGTGGAGGTCATCAAACTCAGCATCTGTCCCGTGTGACTTCTCCTGTCTTCTACTTGGTGGAACAGAATCACAGAATCACCTGCCGGGTCGGGGGCTCAGCTCCACCTGGGGTATTAAAGCAGGACAGGTTTTTTTTTATTTTTTTGTGCTCAGCATTCAGCATTTAGGTGTCTTGATGCAGCAAACAGGAAACCACAGAGCTGAACCTCCTGAGAAAGTGGGACATCTGCGGAGGCTTCATCGTGTGTGTAGTACACACTCAGCATCCTGTCAGGGACTAGCAATGTGCCAACGCGGCAAAGTATTGTACATCAGGCCGACTGGACGCGCGCGTGTGTGTGTGTGTGTGTGTGTGTGTGTGTGTGTGTGTGTGTGTGTGTGTGTGTGTCGGAGCAGCGGGCGTCCTGTTGGAGTGTGTGCAGCCAAATCACCTCCTGGTCGTCACGACAACCTGCTGACGGCTCCGGCTCTGCAGAAACTGGGAGATGTTTATTTATTTTGAGGTTTTCTCAGAGACGCTCGAACTTGATGATGATGATGATGATGATGATGATGATGATGATGACGGTGGGGATAATGACTTGTTACATCTGAGGATTACCTTCAAAGCCATCTGACAGATAACGAGCTCCCTGATCAGAACAACGGATCACAAACGATTACGCAATTAGTGCATCGTGGGGATTAGTGTCTGATTCAAAATGATGTTCTTAAGATGGACAATCAAGAGCTTTTGGTGATTCAAGTGATTCAAGGTAAGAAAACAATCTCACCTCGAGATCCATTTAGTATCAGCGCTGGGCTTTCAGTCGTATCACATGGTCTTCAGAAGCAGACGGGGCCGGTGGATGTTAAGATTCCCTCATTTTTTCCGAGGACTTGAAGTATCATCAGTCTTCCATGTTACCGTATGAGCTTCAAGACCATGTGATGTGACTGAAAGCTCCAGAAACGGCTACTAAATGGACCTTGTGGCAAGCTTGTTTTTCTCAAATTTGGAAAAATCACAGCCTGGAGGTTTTCACATATAAGTGCGGAATTAATTATAATTTAGTGGAACTATCAATTATTCTCAGTTAAAAGCTTTAAAAATGAACAAACTAGCAGCGCTAAGACCAACTTGTGCATATATTATATTTATTTTACAGACTGCACAATGCACGGGTTGATATTGGAAACTAACACAGACGATTACATCCCTGATTTAAAATAAACAGCCTCAGCCGGGCGGAGGTCTGCCTGCTGGAGGGAGCAGCAGTAACGTCTGACGCCGTGTTTCCGACGGGTGATATCTCATTTCAAAATGAAAGTCTTTAATTTCAGTAATGCATCGAATCAGTTATCACATTTTTTTCCATTAATTTCCTGGGAGAAGTTGCGGAGATACATTCCCTCCACGTGACAGCGGTAATTAATCTTGGTGCCCAAAGACTCAGAAACCTAATGTGTCGCCACGACGACGATGACGAATAGCGACGACATCGCCGACGCGGGACCGGCTGCCTCCAACATTTTAATTTTCCCAGTTTCACGGATCAGCCTTGCATGAAACCAGATTTATTCCCGCGTTGCCGCGGGCGACCGCGCACCCGCTCGGCTACAGGTCCGGGTCCCGTTGGTCCTCCGGCACAGAAGAAGAAAAACCGTGACCTCTAACCTCCCCGTTCTCTCGGTCTCCAGCTTTCCTGCGACCAATATCTATAAAATATATTTTTTTATGAAATGATTAACAGATAAAGCTGGCAGTGTTAAAAAAAAATAATAATAATAATTTCCTAAAACAGCTGGTGACTGGAGTTACTCAAACAAATAGGAAAATAGGAAATATGTTGTATTTGTTTGTTGTTTTTAATCAAAGAAAAAGTGCATCTTTCGGGGACTATTTTCAGCGGCGTATTAATCCACATGTCTCGGGTGAGTATTTGTACGTGTGATTGAGTATAACTACAGTGTGTCCATGGTGATGAAGGAAGGTGTTTTTAATGGAGCTCTATGAGATATTATGCTTTTATATGTGTATTTTATTTGTGTCTTTTCATATCCTCGTTCAACAATATATTTTAATTGTATTTGAATATTTAATCAATTAATCGTTAATTGTTTCAGTGCCATCTAGATGTTGTTGTTTTTATCTTGTCTTCTTGAAAACAAACTAATTCTACTTTCATCAAGTTGTGCTAATTAAAATCTTTTATCTTGTGAAAGGCTTTTTGTGTGAGCATAAAACTAAATGTTTATAGAATTTAAATGTCTGCTAGCGATGCCAGTAATTGATTCATTTCAGCTATTGTTGCACTTAAATTGAATCCGTCTGGATAACAGCAGAAGCTACATGGATTATATATATTATTTTTTTATCCAAAAGAAATAAATGTATTTATTCCTATCAATTTCAAACACGTCCTGATCTGTCTCTGTTCGGTGAGGTGGCCCGGATGAGTTACACTGATACAGCTCCGGATAATCCTCTTAGTACTAAGTGATGCTGTGTGTGTGTGTGTGTGTGTGTGTGTGTGTGTGTGTGTGTGTATGTGTGTGTGTGTGTGTGTGTGTGTGTGTGTGTGTGTTTGCAGAATAACACTGATCCTGGCCTGTCCCATGGATCTGAAGAACTTCCCTATGGACGTCCAGACCTGCATCATGCAGCTGGAGAGCTGTGAGTCATCACACACACACACACACACACACACACACACACACACACACACGCACACGCACACACACAGATATGATGTTGATTTCTCTGTGGCCTTTTCCTTCTTTAAGCAGCCATGAGAGGGTTCACAGAGCTCTGTAGTTTAAGGGTCATCAAAGAGAGGAAGAACAACACGATGCTCACTCCGCTCACTCCGCGTTTCCCCCGGCAACGACTCTGTTGCTTCTAAATGTTCAGCTACAAATCCGTGGGACAGCGCGGTGGCTTCACCAACACACAGTTCGGTCACTGAGACATCGATCCTAACAAACCTCCGTCAGATAACGGATCCACGAGGGTCAGAGGTCAGACGACACGCTGACGCCCGGTGGCTCTGCAGTCAGACTATGACGCTCAGTGGCAGCGTGCAGCCGCGTCTTTTCAAAATAAACTTCCAACGAAGGTTTACTTAGTTTTTAGGTTTACTGACACGACAAAACTACTTGAATGGGTTCAGGGAAAGGCGGTGGTTTGGGTTATAATACGTGTATTTGTTATGTAACATAACTACATGAGTGTGGCAGGTGTGTAACAAAGCTACGGTAAAATAAGTTGCCTTGGATTCACGCGGGACACGAACAGCGGTCTCCTGGGGGAAAGTCCCGTGTTCGTCTGTCCTCATTTCTTTACTCATGTTTCACCTCTTCTCTCTGCCTTCTGTATTTCATTTTGTCTTTACTCCTCCTGCTCTTCATTTCTATTTCTCATTTTCTTTGTTTTTCCTCGTTTCCTTTTGTTTCCTTCCTTCATACCTTCTTACTTCCTTCATTCTCTACCTCTCGCCTTCGCTCCTTCTTACATTCCTGCTCTCGCTCCACCTTTCCTCCACTTATTTCACACTTACTCCGTTATTTCCTTCCTTTTCTTCTCCAACTGGTCCGAAAGCGCCACAAACCGGAGTCGTGACTAATAAATAAATCATAGTGTTTTTCGTACAGTAAATAAATGTATCGGCTGATGATGTGAAAGATCACTGGAGAAGGTTAGAGGGCTGCTGTTAGCGAACATCAGGACACGGTTGGACAAATAACAGAATTAGATGGGGGGTCGGTGGGGGGGGGACCTCTCACTGGGTGACCCTCCACCCCAACCAGAGACAGAAAGATCATCTTCCTCCTCGGGGGGGAAGAGGAACATCACAAATGACCCACACAGTGATGAAAGTCTAACCTCCTGCCCCCCCCCCCGCTCTCTCCTCCAGTCGGCTACACCATGAACGACCTCATATTCGAGTGGGACGAGAAGGGAGCCGTGCAGGTGGCCGACGGCCTGACGCTACCTCAGTTCCTGCTCAAAGAGGAGAAGGACCTGCGCTACTGCACCAAGCACTACAACACGGGTGAGTGCGGAGGACCTTCTCCCTCCTCTTCTCTCCGACCGCACTACGACCTCCGTCTTCTCAGGGGAAGTTAGGGCCTCACGGAGACTTCTTTGGAATAATCTGTCACTGCAGTGTTGGAATGATTTATTTTGGAGTGGGGGGAAACACTTTATTTTGCTAGTTGGTGATTTTCTTGGAAGTTTTCTGGAAAAACAGTTTAAATATATTTTTTTACGGAGAAAATCGCAACCTGAGAGATTCAGTCCATCAGCAGTTGTTGGTATCGCGATGGCTTCTCTCTGAGAGTCGCTCGATAGTTTCATCACCAGATATGTGCACGTATGCGGGTGGAGATAATGCGTTCGGCCGTGTGTGGCGTGTATCTGTTTGTCTGTCCTACTAATCACACTACTCGACCCATCAGCTGGTTTTTGTACATATTTCATTGTTTTCAGAATCTTTGGCTGCTGACTCCTCGCTGCTCTGATCCAGCGAGTAGCGGTGTCACTGATCGACAACTGGCTCAAAAACTGACATCCATGGAAAAGAATTGGTCGCATTTTTTAATCAGATCATCCACAATATTCCATCCACAATATGTTACCATCAATTAAAGTTAGACACGATGCGAGATGAGTAAATCAGTTGTCGTCATCGCCACCATCTTTACTGTGATGGATCCAGGAGTTATTCATTTAAAAACATTTATTCTCCACATTATGTTGATCTGTACGCTTGACTGGAAGCAAATATTAACATTTGCATGTTCAGCTGCCCTGCTGACTCAATACTAACAAATAACTGGGATTTATCGACACTATCCCGAGAACCAAACGAGGGAACAGGGAGCTCAGCTCGGACACAGAGTTACATTAGTAACTTCCTCCACCGAGTAGAGTAGACTGAGAGCCGACAGGTGGATGCTGGTGTGGAGGTGGAGGTTTTAAAATGGCCGCAGCGGCACCGTCAGCATGAGTGCACGGCCGTAATCAAAAGGGTGCGCTTGATACGTGTTGCAGAGAGAGGAGTGTGTCGCGTGGATGTCTGGAGTCGACCGCTCTGCTTCGACTGCTTCATGTTTACGAGGAACAGACAAGTGGATGTTGTTGACGTTTGAAAAGTACAAAGAAACCCGCCTCCATCTTTATGTTTCACCTTCTCTCTGTAGCTCTCCATCGTTCTCACGTCTCTCTCTCTCTTTCTTTTCTCATCACGCAGCCGTGCTGTTTATCTCCCTCCTTTCTATTTGCTTTCTATTTCTCTCCAGGATTTACTTTGTCAGAGGAAAGATGAGAAACAGAGAAGAGAGACATGTGGAGGAGGTGGGGAGAGGAAATGAAGTAAAGCAGAAGAGGGATGTTTCTGTCTAATGAGCGGAGAAAAGATCTAAATTCAGAATCACGTATTCTTTGAAACGGAGAGACGGAGACGCGGCGAAGCGTCTACCTGGAGACTGAAATGCTGCAAGAGTCAGAGACAGAATTTCATTTTTTATTTGAAAGTGTGAAATGGAAAATATTCCCCAAATATTTCATTCTTCACTTCCAGTGTCATGAAAGTTTGAGTGTGACTCAGAGAGGAGAGAAAAGAAAAACACTGAGCTGCAAAGTTTGTTTTAGCCACAAACTCAAAAATAACTGTTTATGACACATTTCAGATTTAAAGTTTTAAATGTGTACATATTCACACGAAGAAAATATATTTTAGGACGAACTAAACTGCACTCTCAATTGTGTTTTGAGGGAAACGTATTTTTTCTTACGGTCGCCATTTTAATTACGTGGTTAACGTTGTGAAAACGCTACAAAACTACTTTCACATGTTTTG
>JACSYO010000770.1:1965000-1990000 GCA_016806645.1 Ophiodon elongatus | reverse complement strand
CCTCTCTACTCCTCTCCCTCTCCTCTCCTCTCCTCTTTTCTCGCTCCTCCTCTCCTCTCCTCTCCTCTCCCTCCTCCACTCCTCTTTTCTCCCTCCTCCTCTCCTCTCCCTCCTCCCCTCCTCTTCCTCCTCCTCTCCTCTCCTCTACCTCCTCCTCTCTTCTCCTCTCCCTCCTCCACTCCTCTTTCCTCCCTCCTCCTCTCCTCTCCCTCATCTTCTCCTCTCCCTCCTCCACTCCTCTCCTCTCCCTCCTCCTCTCCTCTCCTCTCCCCTCCCTCTCCTCCTCCTCTCCCTCTCCTCTCCCTCCCTCCTCCTCTCCTCTCCCTCTCCCTCTCCTCCTCCTCCCTCCCCCTCTCCTCTCCCTCCTCTCCCTCCTCCTCTCCTTTCCCTCCTCCTCTCCTCTCCTCCTCCTCTCCTCTCCCTCCTTCCCTCCTCTCCTCCTCCTCTCCCTCCTCCTTCCTCTCCTCTCCTCTCCCTCCTCTCCCCTCCTCTCCTCCCTCTCCCCTCCCCTCTCCCTCTCCCTCCTCCTCCTCCCTCCTCTCCCTCTCCCTCCTCCTCTCCTCTCCTCTCCTCCTCCTCTCCTCTCCTCTCCTCTCCTCATCCTCTCCCTCTCCTCTCTCCCTCCCTCCTCCTCTCCCCTCCTCCCTCTCCTCCTCCCCCTCCTCTCCCTCCCTCCCTCCTCTCCTCTCCTCTCCCTCTCCCTCCCTCCTTCCTCCTCTCTTCCTCCCTCTCCCTCCTCCTTTCTCTCTCCTCCCTCCCCCTCTCCCTCCTCCCTCCTCCCTCCTCTCCTCCTCCTCTCCTCCTCTCCCTCCTCCTCCTCTCCTCTCCTCTCCTCTCCCTCCTCCTCTCCTCCTCTCCCTCCTCTCCTCCTCCTCTCCTTTCCCTCCTCCTCTCCTCTCCTCTCCTCTCCCTCTCCTCTCCCTCCTTCCCTCCTCTCCTCCCTCCTCCCCCTCCTCCTTCTCCTCTCCTCTCCCCTCCTCTCCTCCTCTCCCTCCTCTCCTCCCTCCTCCTCCACCTCCACTCCTCTCCCTCTCCTCCTCCTCTCCTCTCCCTCTCCTCTCCCTCTCCTCTCCCTCATCTCTCCTCTCCCTCCTCTCCTCTCTCTCTCCTCCTCCTCCTCTCCCTCCTCCCTCTCCTCCTCCTCTCCTCTCTCTCCTCCTCCTCCTCTCCTCTCCAGTCGTTCGGGGTTAACTCTAATTGATGAGGCTGCCTTTCATTGATCTCCTTTGATTAAATGGCTGGTCGGCCATCTTGCTCTCTGCTGTGTTGTGATCGTGCTCATTACATTACAGAGAGGCACATCTGCAATGTGCTAATCTCATTATCTGTGTCGCACATTTTCTACATTGTTTTTGTCCACAACTACACTTTGTGTGTGTTTTTACATATCGCACAGCAAGTGAACAGTGTTGCCTCCAGAATATTTATATTCTCCTCCTGCTGGTGGGATTGAGAAGCATGTTTTCTTCAAACAATCGCCTAAACCGCAGTTTATCACGGCCAGAAGCCGGAAAAAACGTTTTAAAAAAGAAACCGTTTTAAAACCATTTATAATCTCGCCCTAAATAAACATTTTACTTTAACCAGATTCTGTAAAAAACATTAAATTGTGAGCTCCTCGGAGCGAATAGGAAGCCGTGGCTGACTCGGATGAGACTTCGACTGAACTGCAGGCTGCTGAACATATTTATTTATTTATTTATTTATTTATTATGGCGTTGTAACTGTGTTCTACTGCACACGAGATGTTTGAGTCTCTGCTTCCAGCACCACTGTGCTGTTTCCACGGAGCTGCAGGACTTTTATATTGCAGTGAGAAACGAGGCCGCAGACAGTAAAGCGTGAAAAGGCCGCCCTAGAACTGCTCGGGGGTCACGGGGTTAAACGCGAGCAGACTGTTGTCAGGTGATCGCTGTGAGGGCCGCAGCACAGAACACCAAACAAACCAGGCGTGAGGGACGGAGATTAAAATTCATAGTGGTGTATTTGAGTCCTGCATCTTCTGAAAACGAGTGTCAGACTAACGCAGCCACAATGAGGCGCTGAGGAGACGCCGTGGAGAAGCTTCTGGAGGCGTCTGACAGACGACCTGCGAGGGGCGAGGACTCAGGACTCAGGACTCAGGACTCAGGACTCAGGACTCAGGATTCAGGATTCAGGGTTCATTAAAGGTGGAAAACCACCTCGTGTGCATGTAGAGTTTGATCCTGATCAGCACACGTGATGTCACGGTTCAGCTTAACGATGACATCACACCGGCCTCCGGCTTTTAGAAGAAGCTTCTGAAGACGAAGGTCAATGTGATGCAACAGTTTGAGCTCATGAAGTGATGAAGATCTGAGGCTGTGGCCCAGGAGGTAGAGGGCTGGTCCTGGACCCAGACTCCTGTTGGACCCAGACTCCTCCTGTCCCCAACTCCTCCTGGACCCAGACTCCTCCTGTCCCAGTCTCCTGCTGGACCCAGACTCCTCCTGTCCCCAACTCCTGCTGGACCCGGACTCCTGCTAGACCCAGACTCCTCCTGTCCCAGACTCCTCCTGGACCCAGACTCCTCCTGTCCCAGACTCCTCCTGGACCCAGACTCCTCCTGTCCCCGACCAGCCAGTCCAGGTGGACCAGCACCGTGCACGGTGGCTGTGAGAGTGTGATTGTTGATGAGAGGCATGTTGTGAAGTCCTTTAGATAAAAGTATAAATGCAGCGTGAACCCTGTAATCTGAGTCTAAACGATATTTAGAAGTTTTCTTTATTTTCTTGAGTCTTATTTTAAGTCTTCTCGTGTGCCGCTGACATCGACCCTCAGCTACGTTTTTACCACGGTTAGAATCTTAATCTGTACAGAGTTACTGTAATACCACTGAGTAGAATAAACCCCGAGGTCATGTTAAAGCAGAGCGTGGGGGCGAAGCCTCAAAAGGTTTGTGCAGCTTGTCGCTGAACCTTCATTATGAGACGGAGAGGAACCGTGAGGCTCTCACAGCACAAAGGGACAAACGCTCCTCGGCGGGTATTTAAATGAGGTAATGAGCAGACGTTTGGCCCAAATTAGCACCTTTCTATGCAAATGAGCCTCATTGTGAAAAACAGTCCAATTCACAAAGATGAGCTGAAAGTCTCACGCGGTCACAGCGACATGATCGCCGCCTTCAGAGAGTCGTTGGGAACTCGAGCACATTTACAGCCAACCGACTGTTCCTCTGTCGCGTGTAAATACCTTCCAGATTTTGAGGTGTTGCCCCATCCGTCAGCACCTGTAACCTTTCTTTTGTCTTCTTCTCTCTGCCGTTGTTCTGCCTACTGTGTCCTTGGCAATATTTATATTTTGACTCATTGGTAACTTTACACTGTGATCATTCACCTTGTAGCCCCGCCCCTAAAGCATCCCTTGCTTTATGGTCTGTTTGACTCTAAATGGACCATAATTTACTAAATGAACATCATGCTGTATTGAAGAAGACTTGAAACTAGAGATTGAGACATAAACTCATGTTTACAATGTTTACTGAGGGAATAAATCGAGAGAAGTAGAGTCATTTTCTATAGACTTCTATACAACCAGAGGAGTCACCCCCTGGTGGTCAGGAGAGAGAATGCAGCTTTAACACATGAAGCTTTGACTTCTATACAACCAGAGGAGTCGCCCCCTGGTGGTCAGGAGAGAGAATTTTAAGAAAGTTTTAAGGTAATTCAGCATTAGCAACCAGATTGCTGCCTGGTTGCTATCTTTTACAAATATGACAACTTAAGCTATCAGTATGATTTTAAAGATACAAATACAACTTTTTGCTCATCGTGGCTTCAATAAATTTGCTCCACAGCACAGAAATACTTCATGTTTCATGACGGAAGAAGAGGCAATAATTTCACCTCTTTCTGTGCCGTCTGTTGCGACATGCTCCTCTGAACCAGCTCTCTCGGCTGTTGCCGCAACAAGTAACTGGCATGAACCCCAAAGAACCACCTGCTGTGTTTGTGTTCAAGTATTTATCTTGTTTGGTTTCATTTGATATTCTGCAAAGCCGAGCATTTGTGTCGCTCTGATTTCCCGCTGGTGATTTACACTTTGGCTTAGCGCGAGAGCCGAAGAGAAGATGACATTTTGTCTCAAAAGCTGTCATCTTCGTCGCCCGTCCCGCTATTTTTCCCCCTCTGGCTCATCCCCCCTTTCACTTGCCAGTCCAACCCCGTCTCCCCCCTTTAATCCCCCCCCCCCCCCCTCACCCCTCTCTCTCTCTGGCTCACTCCTTTAATGTAAACTCATCAGCTGGTATTCTTTCTTCCAGGGGACAAGACTGTCAGTGTTCAGATGAAGATAATAGGGGATTCATAAAGAAAGGGGGGGCAGAGGGGGAGGGGGGTGACAAAATAAAATACTTTTCTTTTCTGTAGAGCAAAGTTTAAACGACCAGCATTATTGTTATTTCCTTTTCCGGGAATCAACCTCTTGTGCTGCAAAATTCAGTTAATTTCCCAAAGAGAAACCCACTGAGACGAAATGATTGGCTCCATGAATACATAAGTGAGTCGTGCATATCTTTTGAAGCCAAAGTATCACGAGCCATCTCGTTATAGAGCGATAACCTCTTTCTTTTCCTTTTAAAATCTGAATAGATTTAAACAAAACGTACTGTAAAGGTTTTATTTTTTCATACTTTCATATTGAACCCTGCTTTTTAACTTTTTCTTTTAGAAATAAATCTTTTATATCATCTCCTCTTTCGTTTTGGCAGAAGTTAGCTTTTTTATTTTTTTAATTGCCAACCAGCATTTGTTTCTCGTTATAAAATCAGCGTGGTCATCATTCAATTAATCTGTTGTGTCATTTATAGAGAGAGCTGAGAGCTCAGCTTCGGTTTCATTAGCTTTCCTGCTTCCTTTGAGCGAAAGACAAACACACAGCGCAGCTGAAAGCAGTTTTAAGATGTCCACCAGCGGGGTTTTTAGTGCGCTTAAAAAATGTCCAAGAATAAATAATAAAAAAGGGTCAAGCACTCAAGTTAACTCGGGCTTTAATGAGTCTGATAGATGTTGGAATAAAGCTTGACATGGCCCTCTTGGTCTTGAATGGAAGTGACCTGCATGTGACTGTATTGTGTGTGTGTGTGTGTATTGTGTGTGTGTGTGTGTGTGTGTGTGTGTGTGTGTGTGTGTGTGTGTGTGTGTGTGTGTGTGTGTGTGTGTGTGTGTGTGTGGTATCCGAGGTTATTTGTGGTCCTTTCATTTGAGCCGGTCTGCTGCAGATGTTTGCTCTCGGTCCACAGAGAGGATTGAGGTGGATGTTGACCGTGGCGGTGGAATTCAATGAAGCACATGTCACGGCTTCCTCAGAGAGAGGCGGCGTCGTCGTGGCAACCGGGCGTTCGATTGCCAGAGTCTCGTGGCGATAGTCGGGGCGGTTTCATTGAAAAAACAACGGGCAGTGATTCGTGGATATCCCACAACGTTCTTTAGAATTTAATTTAATGACACTGTGGTTTGACTGTATGTATTTAACTAGTGGAAATTGACAGGTGTTGCTTGCTTTTGTAGTAAAAAACACATCAAATGAGGAGCTTTTTTTTTTTTTTGTATATCATACGAACCGTGGTTTTAGGATACGTTGCAGTACTTCTTGTTTTTCTATCACCTGGATTCCTTCTTTCCCTCACAGCGATTAAATTAAAATGCAAATTATTGAGTTTCCATTGGATTTCTCTCTCTTTCCATCTGTCTTATATTCCTCTTCTACAAACGGCCTTTTCACTTTTAATGAAACCAATCTTCGTCCTTGCCCCTCCCCCCCCCCCCTCCAGGTAAATTCACCTGTATCGAGGCTCGCTTCCACCTGGAGCGTCAGATGGGCTACTACCTGATCCAGATGTACATCCCCTCGCTGCTCATCGTCATCCTGTCCTGGGTTTCCTTCTGGATCAACATGGACGCCGCGCCCGCCCGGGTGGGCCTGGGCATCACCACCGTGCTGACCATGACCACACAGAGCTCCGGTTCCAGAGCCTCCCTGCCCAAGGTGAGGACGAATCAAACGCACCTTTCAACCACCGGCTTGTGCGATGAAGCCGAGCATCTCGTCAGCTGCTGTTGGACGAGGATTTTTCCAGTTTAAACAAACATGTTGATTCGTGAGCTTTAAAGGTGTTGTGTTGCTTTGGACAGAGCCAGGCTAGCTGTTACCACCTGCTTCCAGTCTTTATGCTAAGCTAGGCTAACCATCTCCTGGCTCCAGTTCCCGTACTCAACACTGGGAGTTGTATCGTTCTACTCATCCAACTCTTAGCAGGAAAATTTATAGTATTTCCACAAAATATATAACTTCCTTTAAATACAACAATACAAAGATATTACAGTGAGAAGAGCGGTGAAGGCAGCAGAGTGAGGAAAACATAATCTTTTCATTAAAAGCAGCTCAGAATGAAAATCTCTTTTCAAGGTAATTCTTAAATGAAATCAAGTAAAACCATGTGATCTTTCATATTCATACAGTTTTGAACGTTTCTTTTGTAGAAATTGTTTCCTGCACCCTCAAACACAGAAGGGAAACTTTATTTTTGTGAAAGCAAAAAAAATAAAAATACAGCAAAAAAGAAATTGTGTATGAAAAACCGTAAGTTTGGCCTGAAGTTTGAGGATGGCTGATGTTTTCTATGACCAGCCATCGTTGAACATTTCAAACAAACAAATGTAGTGAGGGATTGGCAGAAAGAGATAAAAATATATACAAAGAGCTTAAATATCTGCTGCAGAATTCACGTTAAAAGCATAAACCGTATAATAAGTGGACGTAGTCGCTGTGATGTCATCCATTGGTTCGTGCACTTTGTCCGTCGCCATCTTGTTTTTGTTTTTTTTAAACCAGAAATGAAGAGAGAGGGTGGAGCTTCATACGACCGAAAGCTGAATGAGACATTTATAGGTGAAATTAAAGATTTAAAGAGGAATTATGAAATATGAAAAAAAAGAGGGAAAGATGGATAAAGAGGAAGAGAAGAAAGAAAATGGTGGAGGGAAACGGTAGAAAAGAGGAACACAGATGGAGAAATGACAGAGAAAAATGGGGGGGGGGGGTAAAAAAAATCACAATCAACAGAAGAAGTTCAAGGAAACAAAGATGAGAAAAAATAACTTTTTTAAAACACCGAGAGAAATCTTTTCCTGTGAGGGATTTTCAGATTAAAGGGAGAAAAAAAAAAAAACGCCCAGACTTTGCGTGAGCTAGGATTGTATAATTATGTCCAGGGAAGCTGTAATCCCCAACACACACACACACACACACACACACACACACACACACACACACACACACACACACACACACACACACACACAGTGTTTGTTGACATTAGGTGCTTCATGCGCTCTAAAAATTGAACAAGTGAACCGTGATTCCTCTGCAGTTCAGCTGTCACAATAATGATCACACAGCACAGCTGAGCTTAGGTGGGCATACTGCTCAAACACACACACACACACACACACACACACACACACACACACACACACACACACACACACACACACACACACACGTACATCTGAGTGTGTGTGTGTGTGTGTGTGTGTGATTGATAGTAGTCGCGCACACTTATAAACACACGGCTCGCCTCACGCGCCACAGAGGAGGGATGAGCCGTGTCAGGCGAAGGAGATGAGGAAAGGAGGTAAGTAAGGAGGAGGAGGAGCGATGAGGAAGGAGAGGAGAGGAAATATTAGTGTTTGCAGACGATGTTAATGTCATCACGCCGCCGCGACACAATAAAACCTTTCATGAGGTTTGAAAGCGAACTAAATTACGCAACGTCGGTCTGAAGATGCAGGTGAGCGCTTTGTCAGAAGGAAACAACGTCCGAGTCCAGGACGCCTCACGAGGCTCCGACAGAAAGATCAGGGAATAAACACTATGATTTGACCTTCTCTCGCCAAGGTCAACGATCCTCTTCTAGCTCGGGACGGACAAACCCCACCCTGGCTCCAGAGAGAGACTTTTGGGGGTTTTTGTCTCACCTTTTGAAAGGAGCTTGGTGTTTTTGGCCTCGCTATATTTTTCCGCCATTTTCATAGCTTCCTCGCGAATGCGTGCTTGCGCAACGCATGTGGGCTACACGCCCGGAGCCCAGAGGCCGACGCCCAGAAACGTCCCATTTTGTAGGAAAGTATACCTTTTTAATGTGGCTGATTTTAATGGATATTTAGAATTTTATCTGATTTCATAGTCAAAATGAACCTGAAGGCCACCGTAGTTCTCTGACACGCTTGTAAAAGTGTAACTTGAGCCTTCAGAGGGAGGCATGACCTCTAAATCTGCCACCAGATTCTACACACTGTCCCTTTAAGACCATTGATTCAATTAAATTACTGTACGAAATGTTGACAATTTATATTAAACTAATACTGTATCACTCTTAAGATAAATAGAAATACGGAAATACTCTAATGAGAGAGAGACGTGTTAATAAAAATAATAAATATCATAATAACCTGCTCCTGTTCCTCGGTGGTCTCCATCAAGGCTAATTTATAGACTACTTCTGAGACTATACTTTGATAATTCAATGGCCCAATTTTTCATCTAATTTAAATTTGAATCGATTAATCATCCTTTTGAGATCTACCCAAACTCACAAATCAGAGATCTTTAGCCTTCAGACAGATTCATTGTAGTCTGAGGCCTTTTTCTTCTTCATTTTTTACTTTAAAGATGAAAATAAGAGCAATTTAACGATCAAAATGAGGAAAAAGCTTCTCTCAGCTTATTTCTGACATTTCGAGTTCTCAAGTTGTAACTGGCCGTAAAATTAAATGGACGCCAGGAAATAACCTGATTAGAGACGTGATGTCCAACAATTTGTTGTACCCACTCTCCCTCCATCCGCTTCAATTACTCCACTCAGTGGTTTACTTTCCCAGAATGCATTTCAACTACCTTTCAGAGAAGGAATTCATTTGTTTACAAAGTGAAGGTTTTCCAGGAAGGAAAAGTGGACATTTAAAGGTTTGTTTCACGTATTTAAAACGTCTTAATGGAAATGCTGTTGCCTGGTTTTCATCCTAATTTATTGAGTTAATTTTATATTTCCATCCAAATAACTCCAAAATAACATAAACGAAACATGAATCCCTGATTGAGGAATCTCCAAACAAAAAATTCTGTTAGCATGAAAATATTTCCATTTAAGTTGCAGGAAATAAATAAATAAATGTGTGCAAAAAAAAAAAAAGAAAAGACAAAAGCCATTTTGTTTTTGAGGTTGCTCCCGTTTCACACAAAGGAAGAAGGGGTTATTAAATACCTTTAAAATCAGTTTTATGTATTTTTATTATTAATTTTAGTCCGTCTTTGAATCGGGGGAAGTGTAAGAATCCTCTCTCAGTTCTTCTGCCTCTCTTTCTCTCTCTTTCTCTGCCTGGATGACCATCAACCCGAGTGAACCAGTTCACCGTTTAGGCCTCAGCGGCTCTGATGGGAGGAGGGAGGGGGGCGGGGGAGAGGGAGGGGGGGGGGAGGATGGGGGGATCAGTCGGGCATTCGAAGATAACTGTGCATCAGACTCGTCGCGAACGAGCATGAATCACAAAGAGGCAGAGCGGCGGTGATAAGCGGCGCTGTGTGTTGGTGAAAGTCATAGTTTAATTGGATCCTAAACGGCTGATTGTGGGTTTTTCTCCTCTCGGTGTGTCAGAACGGGGATCTCCCTCTCGGGCTGGAGTAGCGTGTGGAGGCGCAGAGCTGTTATGACAGGCCGGGGTGAATGCACTTGAATAATGGCACTTGGCGGGCAGATAGCAATCAGACAATGATCCGACCAGACTCCATTTAGCACTTATTATCTGGACGGCCCTTACCCCGCCCGTCTCCGTCTCCGTACGCAGAAGCTGCTGACACTCGCCTGGTTTAATGTGCTGATTGTATCGTTGTCATGTAGGTTTTCCTCCATCCGTCTGTTTAGTCCGTTCAATCTACTTTAACTATGTGCAACCAGCGTACCTTTATGTGTTCATGTAGTAACTCTTTCCAACCACAAGGTTTCCCACTCCAACAGTGGTTTAACGTCTGACCCCAGGCCTTAAAATGCCTTAAAACCTGCATTATCTCTGCTGTCCATCAGGGGGCGACTCCTCTGGTTGTATAGAAGTCAAAGCTTCATGTGTTAAAGCTGCATTCTCTCTCCTGACCACCAGGGGGCGACTCCTCTGGTTGTATAGAAGTCTATAGAAAATGACTCTACTTCTCTCTTGATTTATTCCCTCAGTAAACATTGTAAACATGAGTTTATGTCTCAATCTCTAGTTTCAAGTCTTCTTCAATACAGCATGATGTTCATTTAGTAAATTATGGTCCATTTAGAGTCAAACAGACCTTAAAGCAGGGGATAATGACAAAGTGATTGACAGGTCGCTACCACGGCGACCGGTCTGGGAGTTGTCCGTGTTTTCGTCTTAAAACTTTAACCCTTTTCACATCGTGTTTTAGTAAGTAACCCCGTATAAAAACATAGAGTCGAGTTCAGGTTTGGGTTTTGATCGTGTTAACCCTCAGAGAAAAATCAAGATGGTACAAAAATGTCCTCCTGCTAGCTGCAAGGAGGAAATCTTTCTTGATAGACAAGACTGTAGAGCCATGCAGAAGTATAGATATAAATTATTCACTTAAATTAGTATTCATGTGTTGCATTAATAAGAATATTACCAATGTGCATGCTCAATATCTAAGTTTCCATCCTCAAAAGTAATTTTTTGACTGAAAATATTTTTCAGCACGCTCACTACGGACCACTTTGATCTAATACGATTTGATTTTAATCCAGGACTAAAAAGATGCATTATATTTTTCAAGTTTTATGATCAGAGCACAAATTATTCATTTGAGGATTTGAGTAAAAATATGATATGCACTCGACTCGAGCGGTGTACTCACTCGAGCGGTACTCTCCATAATGTGGAGAAACTATCGGGACGGTCTGAAGCTGGAAACTTATTTAAACTCGAAGGCATCGCCACCGTCGTGGTCGGAGTGGCCTTCGCTCGGCCTCGTTACGGTGTCACTTCCTGTTTCTCCACCGGGACGCCTCTGACCCCGTGACCCCTCCCCCCACAGGTGTCCTACGTAAAGGCCATCGACATCTGGATGGCCGTGTGTCTGCTGTTCGTGTTCTCGGCCCTGCTGGAGTACGCCGCCGTCAACTTCATCGCCCGCCAACACAAGGAGCTGCTGCGCTTCAGACGGAGGCGACGACACATGAAGGTGAATACATCCGTCACATCGGTGATACAGTCATACATTTATTTTTCTTTATCTGTTCACCAGTTATTTTTTTTAATTTTTTTTTTTTTTTTTTATGTGTCCCGGTGCCTCGACAGAGATATCAGCCGAATTGAAGAGTGAGGCGTTATAAATGAGACGAAGGTGATTCTGATAAAACGCAATGACATCAGCTCGAGGATTTTAGAAAAAGATGATTTATGAATCGAACTCTTCAATTCTGCTGATCCTCCATAATCTGCCCTTAATGTTGTGTCCTTCAGCTGTTTGGATGCATTAAAGAAAAGAACGTAAAAAAAGGGGCAGAAAGTGTGTCAGGAGGCAAGATCTTTGAGGAAGAAGGAGCTCCGCCTTCCAACGGTCGAAACACAAACACCGGAGCCTCATCGGAGGCAAAACAAAACACAAACAAATAGTTTAAAACCACAAATATGTTTGTTTTTAAGGGATGAAAAGCGGTGGAAATCCTCCAACATTTGGGGTTTTTATCAAGTGGTTGCCGGGGCGACGCTCGGCAGTGTAAACACGAAAGAATGCAGTTCGGATTGTAAATGCTCGCCTCCGTCCTCGGGCCTTCTGAAAGATTCACTGCTCGTCAGAAACGCGGGGCATCAATGTTTCATGGGCGGAGCGAGGAGCATGATTAAAAGCTGAGCTGCGGAGCAAACACAGACGGGGCTCATAATGGATTCACAATGTACAAGAGGAGGGGAAACACAAAAACAAAAGAAACTTTCCCCTCAGCTCCCAAACTTTTGTTTATGGAAATGCATCATTAACGAGAGGCAGAGACGAGGGAGTCTTCTGTAGTTGTGACCGTGCTCGTCGGTGAGAACGTCCTCGTCTCCGGCTTTTTAGTCCTCGTAATATGGCCATTGTGTCTTTTGTTTTCATTATTGAAAAATGAATAATTATGTTTTTGAATAATAATATTCCAAAGTCTCACTTCTAACTCGTCAAACACGGCAGCTTCAGTGGCCCTACGCTTCAGACTGTGACGCTCTATGTTTACGCCCGTTACCTTCAACAGTCTTTAAAAGTACGTGTTTAGGTTAGGAGACCATCGGGGTCTGGGTTCAAATAAGTACGTTTGTTACTGAGAAGGTTACGTAACGTATCCCGACGTGGTTACGCAACGGGGTTACGCAATGTGGTAACGCAACGTGGTAACGCAACGTGGTAACGCAACGGGGTTGCGCGTCTTGCTATCGCAAAGTGCTAACGCAACTTAGTAAAGTGACTAATGCAAAGTGGAAACGCAACATGGTAACTTATCGTGCTAACACAAATTAGTAACGCGACTAACGCAACACGGTAATGCCTTGTGCTAACGCCGTGTGCTAACGCCTTGTGCTAACGTGAAATAGTAACGCAACATGGTAATGCCTCGTGCTAATGCGACGTAGTAACGCAACGTAGTAACGCAACGTAGTAACGCAACGTAGTAACGCAACATCGTAGCGCCTCTTGCTAACGCCTTGTGCTAACACCTTGTGCTAATGCCTCGTGCTAACGCGACACGGTAACGCTACACGGTACGCTACACGGTAACGCTACACGGTAACGCGACATTGTTTCACACGTGACCCAAACGCGGCCCTCCCGGGTGTTTGTTGACCTCACAAGCCGAGCTCCTCCCACGCAGACGTCACCGCTCTCTAAAGACCGTAGAGCGTCGTGGTCTGAAGCTCAGGACTATCGACGAGCTGACGTTTCTGAGGCGATGGCGGTGAGAATAGACTCATAACCTTCCACCATACCACATAATCCTCAGCAGCCGAGGGAGTTTGTCTAATTATTATGAAAATATAGATGTTCAAATGTCTGCAAATGTCTAATAATTAACATTCTTCAGGGTGGTGAGTGTGCACGGATGTGTTTGTGAACGTGTTTGTCTTTTTAAAATGATGCTTCATCCACTATTGATGGAAAACAGCATTTAAACACGACGATGACATCAACAACCTCTGTCTTTCTTTGTTTTGACATCGCTGTGAAGTTAAAAACACATCTATCAGCCTCAGAACCTCCTTACTTCTTTCTTTTTTTTTGAAAAAGCCTTTTCGAAGATTGCTTTTGATGTAATGAAGATAAAGTGGAGACCTGAATATATGTCAGTTTATTTAATTTCCCAAAACTGATATAGATATATTTAGTAAAAATGACAACGCACAATGTCAAGGCGCAGTGTTGAAATGTATCAGGGCTTTTCTTTCTTCTCTTTTTTTTTTTTTTTTTTCTTCCTTTACTTTCTTTTTCGTTGGTTTTGCCTTTGAAGCATTTAATCAATCAATTCTACGTGTCCAGTCGGATTCATCAGCCCGAGGCTGCTGTATTGAATAAGGAGTAAAGCTGTCAGGCCTGCGGGGAATATTGAAGAGCTGGTTGATTGTGAAACGGGTGTGTGTGTGTGTGTGTGTGTGTGTAGGTGTGTGTGTGTGTGTGTGTGTGTGTGTGTGTGTGTGTGTGTGTGTGTGTGTGTGAAATGGAGAGATTGTATCCATACAGCCGGTGAGCATGCATGAGTGCCTTCGCGAGTGCTGTCGTGCATTTGGCCGTTGTAGGGCATGTGTTCGTGCCTGCCGCGTCCGGAGCTGCTTGATTGAGTTTGACACGTTTTAGTGTGTGTGAGCACGTTGGTGTGTTCCCGTATTTATGAGGACCGAGTGTCCTTCCAAGGCCGGTGAGGTTACGTGGTTCCTGTGAAGCGAGGAGGACCCCGTGCCAGAAAGTCCAGGTCCGGATTAGATGGTCTGAGTCCGGGGTGAAGGATGGAGTCAGGTTTAGGATCCAGTGAGGGGGAGAGATCATGTTTCAGCTTATTGTTCTCTTCTGCTCTATAAAATGTCTGAAAACAGTGAGTTGATGTCTTCAAATCTTTCAAATCGACCCTGAAGCAAAGATGCTCAATTACGCACAAAAAACAGCAAATAGTTATGCTTATGAAGATCATGTTTTATGATCAAAAGCTCCAGAACGGAGACTAAACAGACCTCGTGGTTCAGATTGTTTTCGAGAAAGAGAAGTAATGAAAAAGAAATACTATAGAAGTATTACGTAGCAATTTATTTCCTTCCTTACATCCTAAAAACTGTCCACTTAATAAAGAATAAATAACAATAAAGCATTAAATTAAATGCTGGAGCTGTAGGCTAAAGTTCAAGCTGATTATTGTTGCCCTTTTTACTTAACATCTCCTCATAAGCAACTACAACTAAATAATTTCATGTAGCAGAAATGGTTTATTTTGTGTCTTCTTTCATAACTTTCATCATCTCCGTGCGACCCCTGGGACTAATCTCGCGACCACTTTGGAGGATCGTGCCCCTCATGTTGGGAACCGCCTTCAGAGGACTTAAATGAAACCAAATTAAATTCCCCACTTGGTTAAAATCCGAATTAAAAGAGGAAAAACGCAGAGTTTGTTCCACACGAGTTCGGTGACAGAAGAAGAGAGGGAAAAGGAGTCACAGAGCTAAAAAAAAAAAAAAAAAGATATATGAAAAAGTATAAACCCTAAATCCCATTGTTGTAATCCCCAATCCCCCCCGAGCGGTGATGGCGGGTGAAGAGGTAGATTAGCGGTCCGGCTGCCGCTGCACTTTCAGGTGAATCAGACTCCGATCGTGGGCTCAGGATTGACCCACATCCGGCACCCTGAACCTTTTGCATAGTTTTTAATTTTTTTCTGTTACACACGAGGAAAGCAGGAGGTGAATTTAGGCCGGCGGTCTGTTGCGTCACTCGAGCTTCGTTCGGTTGACGTCGACATTTTCACAGCTGAGACCTTTTTATTTTATTTTTTTTTTTCGCCTCGTGTGTTTCTTTTCGCCGCCGAAGGTGAATTTAGGACAAACGCTGCGCTTCACGTTCAGTGCGTCGCTCGTGACGTGTGGCCGACGGGCTCTTCCTGTCTCGAGGTGAGTTCAGGTGACTTATTCATGAGGGGTTCTTTACCCTTCACGTGCGGCGGGAGGCGATCGTATGTGAATTCACACTCAAGCGGTTACTTCTGCCTCTTCACACCGGAGCTACACGTGTTGGGTGGTGACATGTCAGGCGACTCAGATGGAAGAGGGATGGAGGTGAAAGTGGATGAAAATTTTATGAAAACAGATGAAGCTCCAGAGAATGAGGATAAGACAAAGATGAGAATAGGATAAATATATAGATGTTTTTTTTTTTTTTTTTTTTAAATCTGCTGTACGATAAAACCTGCAGAAAGCAAATATTAACCGCAGAACACTTTTGTTTTTTTCCTGTGAGATTGAAGCAAAATGGAGAGTAGCGTTTATACCAAACTTTCAGTGTCAGAGATTTTAGATTTGGATGCTCTATTAAATAAAATAAAAACACTCCAAAGATTATTTTATTTGGAGAGTCATGCATTGAAGAGAGGTGTGTGCAACCAACCGGCTAGCTTAGCTTAGCTTAGCACAAAGACAGAGCTGTAGCTTTAAATGCACAAATAAAACCACGTAAGAGACAGATTTACATGAATTTGATTTGTTTTGTAGTTAATGATCATTAAAAAGAAGAAAAAAAGACTCAAAATACCGACAAATCAGAACTTTTCAATTTATCAAAAATAAGATTATCTTTAGATTTAATACAGCTGGTGAAGACAATATACAGTACAACGTAGTACGGAGCACAAGTATTCAGAAACTAGTAATACGACATTGTAAACGCAATTGAAATTAGTACTGAAGTACTATCAGCATAATATACATGAAATATTGAAAGTAAAAGTAACGGTGAGCGCAATTTAAGTATTTTGTGTATATTAACATGTAAGCAATTAATTACTTTATGGACCGTTGGTAGTTAAATCATATTAAAACATAATAAATAATAACTACCACGGCCCAACATGTCAAACTATATTATCACAGTTATGATACTATGATGTAGTTTTGATGGGAGTAAAGGAGGAAGTCAGGAGATGAATGTAAAGAAAAAATACTACAAAAAGGCCATGAAACAAACTAACGTAATTTAACAAAAACCATAATCGTTTTTTTTTTTCCGAAACTCAACCAAGTTGTTTTTATTTTGAAAAGACAGCGAATGCAAACCTAGAATCTGTCTCCATAGTTTGAAGGGTCACTGATCCAAATCCAGGATTTAAAAGTCAAAAGCACAATATTTCCCTCTGAAGAGCCGCGGATAAAAAGCGTGAAGTGGCATTAAATGGAGGTACTTGAGCAAAGTACAAGTACCTCAAACCCGTGCTTAAGTATGTCCTGAAATGTACTCGCTCTCCACCGGCTGCCTCGACTCATCACCAACCTTGAAAGCAACTCGTGTTTTCCTCCAAACTAAAAGGACTTCTGAGGACACCAAAGAAACACAGAGAGGAATTTAAGGTATTTGCATTTGAAACAGGATTTCGCCGAGAGGTTTGTATAATGTGCTCCAAATGTCGGAATTATTCAAAAGTGTAAAAGATTTTTAAATTCAGCTCCTCGGGTCTTTTTTTTTTTTTTTTTTTTTTTACTTTTATTCAACCACGATGAATAAACGTGAAGAATAAAATTCAAACCCCTCAATGAAGAACGTCACCGGTAATCCCAACGGCTCTGCTGTGAAATAAATCCAGCCATGATGAAACCCCACTGACACAGAGAGGGAGGGAGAGAGAGAGGGGTGGGGGTGAGAGAGAGAGGGAGAGAGGAGGAGGGAGAGAAGAGAGAGAGAGAGAGAGAGAGAGAGAGAGGGAGCGGGGGAGAGAGAGAGGAGAGAGGAGAGAGGGGGAGAGAGGAGAGAGAGAGAGAGAGAGAAGAGAGGGGAGATGGGGGGGTTGGGGAGGGAGAGAGAGGGAGAGGGAGAGAGGAGGAGAGTGGGAGAGAGGAAGAGAACACACACACACAGAGACAGAGAGGAGAGAGAGAGAGAGAGAGAACACACAGAGAGAGAGAGACACAGAACAGGAGAGAGGAAGACACCAGAAGAGAGAGAGACACACACAGGAGAGAAGACACACACACACAGAGGAAGACACACACACACAGAGAGAGAGCACACAGAGAGAACCACAGGAGAGAGAGAGAGAGAGAGACACACACACAGGAGACACACACACCAGAGAGAGACACACACACAGAGAGAGAGAGAGACACACACACACACAGAGAGAGAGAGAGACACACACACACACAGAGAGAGAGACACACACACAGAGAGAGAGACACACACACAGAGAGAGAGAGAGAGAGAGAGAGAGAGAGAGACCTTCTCATGTGACTAACTGATCCTCAGACCTCCACCAGGCTCAGAGGGATCAGCTCTCTGCAGCTCATGTACACAGACAATAAAAACAATAGGCACCATCTTGCATCGGTATTGTACTTTTTTAAGTTATTTTTTGGTGAGTTTTTGATCACCACATCTGTCAATAAGACTTTGTGTTGTGCAAGAACTTTGTTGTAATTTTACCAAAATTCTTTCATTTTAAAAACATCAGATGGTTAAAAAAATTTATTAAAAAAGGAAAAAGTTTATAAAATGTTATTTGGGGTTCTGCAGAATCAAATATCAACATTATTTTCCGGTGAAAAGGTGAATGTATGAATGTATGTGTGACGTATGTAATGATGATAAAAAAAAGTAAACAATAATGTAAGAAAGACTTGAACAAGCACTCGTCTAAACTTTATTTAAACCACCTTCATGTTTCTCTTTAAAGACTTTGAGAGCGACTTCTTTCTGCTGGAATTAGTGAGAACATCATCGATATGAACGCGGGTTCTTTTATTATTGTGGAACAATTCCCGAGAACAGGAGAACCGTCTGCGGAGGACTCGGCCTCTCGAGCAGCATGCTTCACACACGTCTTCTACTCCGCGTGCTCGTTGAGTCGGGGAGTATCGGATCAGAGCGATATTCCCCCGGAGGGATCCGTTGGTTGTTGATTATGGTCGCCGCGGTGACGAGTAGCCACGAGGTGCAGCGGAGTACGGTTTGAAGTCTCTGAGGACCCGAGTGCAGAATAAAGTCCTGCAGGGCTTTTTCTTTTTTTTTTTTTTTTTATGCCGTTTACGCAACTGTTAGCCGCTCGTGTGCTGCTTCTAAAGACTTCTTTGAAGCGACGAGGGCACACGCATGAATACGACTGGAGAGGAGAGGAGAGGAGAGGAGAGGAGAGGAGAGGAGAGGAGAACGGTCAACTGGTTCCAGTTCTGTGATTTGCTTTGTGGAAGTCTGGACTTCAGAATTAGAGCTCGGTGCGTCTCGTCTCTCGGTGCTGAGGTGGTTGGTGTTCGGCCCATGTGCTGATGATTTCTGTGGTTTCCACCCGATGCTTTATTGATTGGGCCGGTGACGCCGACGGTCCGGAGAGAGGACGAGGTGGAGGGAGAGGGAAGGGGGGGATGGGGGGAAGGGGGGGAGAGGGAGGGAGGGAGGGAGCAATCGGGCCGAGGCTACCTGCTCCCGGAAAGGCTGTCTAATTAGAAAGATGGAGCATCGACATGGACGGATACCACAGCCCAGTGAGAGGGAGGAGAGGGGGGGAAGGATGGAGGGGGGAGGAGAGCGAGGGATGGAGAGAGGGGGGGGGTGGAGAGGGATGAGAGGGAGGAGAGGGAGGGAGAGGGAGGGAGAAGAGGGATGGAGAGGGATGGAGGAGAGGGATGGAGAGGGGGATGGAGAGGGAGGAGAGGCGAGGGAGAGTGGAGAGGGATGGAGAGGGAGGGAGGGAGGAGAGGGTGGAGAGGGATGGAGAGGGAGGGAGGAGAGGGAAGAGAGGGAGGGAGAGGGAGGGAGAAGATGGATGGAGAGGAATGGAGGAGAGGGATGGAGAGGGAGGAGAGGGATGGAGAGGGAGGAGAGGCGAGGGAGGGTGGAGAGGGATGGAGAGGGATGGAGAGGGAGGGAGAGCCCTGCTCCTCGGCGCGTCGAGGCAGAGTGACAGCCCCCCCTGCTGGGGCAGAGACACAACTACAGGGGGATCAGATCAATAGCGCCACTCATCCTTGAAGGACAGGCCGCCTGGCAGCGGCTCGCTTGTTGAACACAGACGAGCTCTCCAGACTGAGGGGGAGACGGAGAGAGGGCGAGAGGGAGAGAGGGAGAGAGGGAGAGATGGGGAGATGGAGAGACGGAGAGAGGGAGAGATGGGGAGATGGAGAGCCTCTTTCAGAAATCAAAGTCAGAGTGGAACATTACTGCCTCGCGCCTCCACTTGAATCGGGAACCGACTGAAGTTCGGGGCGCAGAATGCAAATCAGTGTTTTGTGGAGGAAGAAAGGCTTTTCATTTAAATTAATTATTTGTGAGGAATTATGTGTTCAGGAGACGCATCAGAAATAACCGGCCTCCTCGACTAATCTCATGCGGTATCATAGTAAAACAAGAAAACATGTTTCATCTAGCCTGGAGGCGGAGAGCGACCGTCCTCTTCCTCTTCTCCTTCACCTCAACAACACGAGGGGGGAGAGAATTAAAAAAAGCTTCCACGAGCTTCCTCCCCGTGCAGCTGGCTCTGTTTTTGGCACGCTCGGCCTTCTGGGAAAAAATGTGAGATGTACGTTTTCTTTTTTTGTGGCCTGGAGGGACCTCCCACTGTGTCGGAGTGACAGCGGCTTATTAGGCCAACCGACCTGCTGATTGATCGGCTATGATCAGCTCGTTAGCTGTGAGTAGGCGTTTCTCAGTGTGGAGGGGGGAGGAGTAGGGGGAGGAGTAGGGGGAGGAGGGGGGAGGAGGGGGGAGGTCTACATGCCGGTACGCTCTAAATGCCTTGATCTCGCAGGCTGTTCGGCAGCTTTGAGAACAAAGAAGATAAGAGCGCTCTGGGATTAAGAGGCGATCAGCGATCTCTCCCCCGGCTGAACTCGACCTCCTGATTGACGGCTGAGAAGTGAACACGCCGCCGCTTCCTGATTAGAAGAGGAAGAGTTCCACTGGCGGACTGGAAGCACGCGGTGTGGTTTCCTCTTGAACATAACTCACTGGAGCCACATCGCCATGTTTCTTTATCCATGTATTTATGTATTTATGCGGCTGCTTGTTGGCTAAACAACTGCTTCGACCTCTTGCCCTCATCATGCTCTTGAAAGCCTGGATTAGTCCGAACGTTGACTCTCGTCAGGCTCTCCGTGTTCTTAGTCATGAAGCCAGCTTTTGGACCCGAGGGCCGAAGCTACGCTCCCAGACAACCAAACTGGGTTTTACATTTGATTTTGACTTGACACAAATACGTGGTCTTAACACAGTCTGCGTGAGAGAGGAGGTCAGGGGTCACACAAACACAGGACTTTCACCCAGGAGACGGCTGTGCGTTATCACAAGACAAACTGTGATGCTTTACTGATAATAATGTGTAATAATTAAGTCGTATTCTTGTTTGTTTAACCACGTGTTTAAAACTGCGACCGTCATCCGGAATTAAATATATTTACCTGGAAACGTAGTTGAGGACGCAGGTTAAATGTAGGTGAATGTAGTTTTGTAGCAGACATGATCTACTGATGCTGACACGTCATCGTATGAAGCATTATTTAGTAAACACTTTCATAAATACAAAACAGAACTGTATTAAATCAGTTTTCATGAAACTCAAGAGGTGCGAGTGGAAGGTGATATGATATAAACACTGAATTACAGATTACAGATTAATAATCTGATGTCTCTTCTCTCTCAGAAGAATAACAAAAAACAAATATAAACATATTTGAACAATAGAATAACAATTATTAAGTGTAAAATAAGTAATACTGTAATATACCTTTGCAAGATGGAATAGAATAGCAATAAGAGTAAGGTAAATTAATAAAGTAAAAATTCAACTAAAATAGAAAAATATTTAAATAATGTGGTCTTTTCATGAGATTTGTCGACAGTAATGAACATATATAGTATCACCAGGCTGGAAGCTAGTATTTTAAATAATTATTGAAATGACAAACTATTGATTGAAGCTACAGTGACACGGTGGTTGTGTGGAGGTTCAGAATGAAAACTGTTTTCATTATGACACATAAGGCCAAATCAAACCCTACATTAAGCTGAAATGAACCAGAAATTACCTGATTTAAATATCACGTTTAATGCATGAAGCTAAAGGGGGGAGAGAGAGAGAGAGAGAGAGAGAGAGAGAGAGAGAGAGAGAGAGAGAGAGAGAGAGAGAGAGAGAGAGAGAGAGAGAGAGAGAGAGAGAGAGACTGCAGCAGATCATGTGAATAATCATTCCAGGTCAGCGGCTTGATGAGCGAGAGACATTAACACATCATGTTTTAATGTAACCGGGGACTCCAGTGGAAAGAGGAGAGAGAGAGAGAGAGAGAGAGAGAGAGAGAGAGAGAGAGAGAAAAACAGGGCTGGATGAGAGGATCGCTGGACGGAGAATCAGAAACAATATTGTCTTCAAAGATTATGAGCACATATTCGCTCGTCTTACCTTAATAAAAAGTACTTTTTTATTGGACAACATACATTTACAACATGAAAACATGATCCTCCTGTTCTCTGTCCACATCCAAAGACAAACAGGTGTCAGTGCTGTGATTAATTTGAAGAGGTTCCCACTAAACATCACACGTTACTCTGCCTCTTCACCGGATCGCTGGTCACACATACGCTGGCTTCACTTATCTCACAGATGAAGCCGCGATGCAAGATCCAATCACAAGTGGTCCCTCGGGTCAGGTGCTTGTGTTCTGTGGTTTGAAGTAAAGTCCAAGCCGATGGACAGACCACACAGAGACACAGGAGAGGAAGAGAATCTGAGCATTGGATAAAAGTCAGGTTCAAAGGTTATTGTTTTATTTTGTTGACATGTTAAGAGTCAAAGGATTTTAAAGAGAGGATTTTTAATATTTCTTTGTATCGATCCGTAAATCAGAAAATACCGTCAACAGACATAAAAAAAAAAATCTCCGCCATGTTTTTATTAATAAATGTAGTATAAATGAGGCTCTGAATGACGTGTGAACAAACCCCTCTGTAGAAAGCTCCAGAATCTCTTCCAGAAGTAAAGAGTAAAGTTTGGTGATGTAAGAGCTACTGAAGTGGAGATTTCTGGATCAGAGTCTGAGAACAAACTCATTTATTAAAGAGATGTTTAGTTAAATTACAGACATGAAGAAGACTCTACAGGTGAAGAGGGTCAAAACATTAATGAGTAGATATCACCATGAAACTTCACCAGTTCATTACTGACATTAAGACAAAAACATTTTGTATTACAAGTTTTCTGAAATGTTATGTTTGAATATGCAAATGAGGCCTTATGTAATGGTAACTTTTGGTGAATTTTGTCGAAATCTACAGACGCAAATGGACAAAAAAAAGTGAAATAAACATTTCTGAATAGAAGACATGTTAAGGAAGAAAAATAGAACAATATCTCAAAAAAATTGCTGCCTGTTCTCGCCCTGAAATAAATTAAACGTCACCAAGAGCAGCTCCAGCAAAAGAAAAAGAAAAAGATGTGAATATCTGTTTTGATAATAGGCAGAACCGCAGACCATTTCCCCGAGCTACTCAGACATTCCTCTCAGCTCCACAGAATCCACTCGCCGCCGACATATCGATACTGAAACATCCTAAAAAGCCTCGAACGGCCCTAATCGAGCCGAGCTGCAGAGCTGCAGAGGGGGAACCGGGCTGAGGACGCTTTTGAAATGAATCCACCGCAAAATGGATCAGCAAAGGAGAATTTATAATATATTTCCTTCCCCACCGCTCGGCTGGAATTGCTTCTGGGGGTTGGGGAGCTGGGAGGGGGGGGGGGGGGGGGGGGGGGGGGGGGGGGTCATAAAGCGGAACGCAAGCTGAGGAATTCCTCCTCCGGCCTCGTTCAGGAGAGACTGATGCCGGCGGTAGTTGGGCCTGACACCTCTCCGAACCGTGTTTTATGTAAATGCGGGTCCCTTAAAACAAGTATCCAAGGGTAATATTTGCAGAGGAGATGGTGGAGGAGAGCGGAGGATGGCAGAGGATAGCGGAGGATGGTGGAGGAAGGCGGAGGATGGTGGAGGATGATGGAGGAAGGTGGAGGATGGTGGAGGAAGGTGGAGGATGGTGGAGGAAGGTGGAGGATGGTGGAGGAAGGTGGAGGATGGTGGCCTGACGCAGTTTGCTTTCTGCTTCCTGCTAATCTGCTCGATTAATCAGAGGCAGACGTATAAGTGCTTCAATCGGGAGAGGGAAGCATGATGGATGAGCGAGCTAAGAGGTCCTCTTGCTCTCTTTTTACCCTCCATTTTTATCCCATGCTTCTCTCTTTCCATCCCTCCATCACTCGGACGCCTTTTAACACAAGATTTTTTTCCCTTCTTCTGTATTTCATTTTTTATTTTATTTTATTTGTTGCCGTCTTTTCCATTCTCTACTTCTTATTCCAGCTTTGTCTTCTCTACTTCTCTATTTCATTTTTTTCCTCCTCCTTTTCCCTGAATCCGAAAAGGTCCTTTCACATAAAGCGTCGCGAATACACGACGCCAGGACGCACAGAAATATATGCAGCTGCAATCATTGTAAGCATTAATATTCACCTGATGCAAATTTAATATACGAATCCCCTGAGCTGTTTGGATGCACACGAGCTGAAAAGATGCTGAGAGCAGAGGAGATCTCCTCTGGTATCCTCTGTGCTCATGTGTCAGTGACGGGGCAGAGACCCCCTGACCCCTGACCCCTGACCCCGTCACCGGGATATTAGAAGCTCTGAGGTCACGGGCAGCTCCACCAACACAAGGACATATTTTACATCAGAAGAGTGCTTTTTATTTTATTCTGAAATCATTGCTGATGGGAATAATTGTTGTCTTTATTTAATTTAATTCAACTAAAATAATTATCAATAATTAAAAAAAAGTATTACATGTTCTTCAGGTGTCCTCAGTGGTAGAGAAAGCATATTCTGTAAATAGGTGTAGTATTAGTAATACTAGTATTAAAGTAGTAGTAGTAGTAGTAGTAGTAGAAGTATTTGCTGATGCATCACCTGTGCATCTTTAGCCCTACTGGACTAAAAAGCCACTAGGACCATCCATCATCCTTCCATCCATCATCCATCCATCCATTCATCCATCTATCCATCTATCTATCCTTCATTCATCTTCCATCATCCATCTATCCATCATCCATCTATCCTTCCATCCATCCATCCATCCATCCATCCATCTATCCTTCCATCCATCCATTCATCCATCTATCCATCCATCTATCCTTCATTCATCTTCCATCATCCATCCATCCATCCATCCATCCATCTATCCTTCCATCCATCATCCTTCCATCTATCCATCATCCATCTATCCTTCCATCCATCCATCCATCATCCATCTATCCTTCCATCCTTCCATCCATTCATCCATAAATTCATTTCTCCATCCATCCATCATTCCTCCATCCATCTATCCATCATCCATCTATCCTTCCATCCATTCATCCATCCATCCATCTATCCTTCCATCCATAAATTCATTCCTCCATCCATCCATCATCCATCATCCATCTATCCTTCCATCCATTCATCCATCTATCCTTCCATCCTTCCATCCATAAATTCATTCCTCCATCCATCCATCCATCCATTCATCCATCTATCCATCATCCATCTATCCTTCCATTCATCCATAAATTCATTCCTCCATCCATCCATCATTCCTTCATCCATCCATCCATCATCCATCTATCCATTCCTCCATCCATCCGTCCATCCATGGACCGACTAATCTCGGTCGTTGCTGTGTTAATGGAGTAGAGATCTAATTAGTCATGAATATAATGAATCACC
>JACSYO010000770.1:1837500-1960000 GCA_016806645.1 Ophiodon elongatus | reverse complement strand
TTCATCTGTGGTCGTCGTGTTCCTCTACCTGTCCTTGGTTTATTTCATGTTGCATTTTGTTGTTTGTTTTTTGGGTTTGTATCTTAAATGACGTGCCAAGTAAACATGTCGCCCGTGGCCGCGCGGCGCTCCGCAGCTCCGAACCCTCGCCTCCTCCACCGGAGCTTCCTCGGGGTTATTTTTTTAACCCCCGGAGGTTTGCTTTCCTTTCGACTGGAGCGAAGCCGACCCCGGACACAGTGGAGCGACTGAACCACAGATATGTTTACATCTTATTAGTGCTTCCTTGCTTTGACCCCGCCTTAATGTGACACCCCACCCTTCCCCCAGCTGAAGAGGACATATGTAGTAAATTATACAGATTATAGCACCTGTTATACCTTAATTAACTGTATTTCCATCTCATTCACACGCGCACCAAACTGTCGCTGATGACGTCATCATTTGTGAAAAGCTACATCTACGTGGGAGTATAAAACTGGATTTAATTCTGCCGTAGCCATGTTGGACGGGATTTGATTAATTTTGGTTTGATTGATGATTTATCTCTTTTGCTTTGCGCCAGGCTTCTCTATGCAATAATTAGTATATGCAATTATGATTTCTTCCTTCCTGTAAGCGACGCCATCTAAAAAAAAAAAAAAAACGAGTTGTTTTCCGGCTCATTCATCCCGCTGCTCACTGCTACACAGTCTTCAGTGAATATGGACCGGGATGGATGAAGATGAAGTTTATGAAAATACAGTGATGAAGTGGCAACCTGTGCAGGGACTGGAACCCAATGCATGCAGGTTACTGTTTATTAAATCTGTTTATTAAATCAGCAGCGGACAGATTGAGCCGCTCAGAACGGGTGGAGAAAGTGGAAAAAAAGTATTTTTCTGCACAAACGGTTGGTTTCCTCGTTCATGTTGTCACTTCTGCATCGTTTTTTTTTTTAAACTCAAATTTACAGAGATTTTAAGGCAAGAGGGGAGAAAGAAACGTTTTCCAATTTTTGTAGCAAAGACAAAACTCAAAACTCGAAATGAACAGAGTTTAAATTTGTCTTTTCTGCCCTCGATTCGTCCATTTAAAAAGTGTGACCATCCCCATTATCATCAACAGGCTCGACTAACCTCCTGAAAGCAAGTGAATAATTATATTTTCCAAGATTTGTTGACCTTTTCTCACCAAACAGTGTTTAATGAGCCACTTCACTGCAACCGTGAGCCCAGAGGTTAAAATAAAACAATCTGCTGGACTTTTATTGTGAAATTTAAAATGTTTCACACTTCCTGGAGACACATTTAACTTCACAATAAAAGTACATCACAACGTGGAGAATTCCTCCTCTGTCAAAAATATTTAAGCCCCTGTCCAACTTGGTTTTGAAGCAAAACCAAAGATGTTTTTTATTTATTTTTATTTTTTTAAATATTCATTGTGTTTGTTGTTCTTATCATTGCCTTCTGCTGTTGTTGTTGTTGGGCAAATGTTCAAGATTTGTTGCAGGATGTGATATATTCAGTTTATTTATTTTAATATGATTGCCAGATGCAGGTTTGCCAGATTAACTTCAGATATATAAATACAATTATAATATATATATATATATATATATATATATAAAGGCATATTTTGATATGAAACATTCATGCATTTTCCCTCTACATCCTTGTATTTCCCTTTTTTTTTTTTTAAAGAAAGCAGGTTATTTTATTTTGATAGTTCATCCCATCCCATTTCTACTTCCAAAGTTTTTACTAAGTCTTTTACTAAGTAAAACTTGCACATTGAGACTAACTTTTGTTTAAAAGAGATGAAATCCAACATTTAATACCAATTTTCATGAATTCAGTGATTCCAGAGTGTTAGACCGATCCGAAGGGCTATGCCGCGCACGTACATCCTTCTGTCCCAACATGTTTTAACTTTAAAGTGGAAGTGCCATAGAATAATGCAACACATGTGCATTTAATACAGTGAATCATTCCCAGATACAGCGAAGTAAAAGCTTTCAAGGCCATGATCACCTAGGACGCTTTATTTTTCGTTATTTTTAACAAGTTGGTCGGAGCAGATTTTGAAGATTTGAGAAGACAAAACTACCAAAGCCCGGAGGTTTTACAGCATCGGTCTCTTTATTAAAGGACTAATCCTCTTTCTCTAACTTCTCGTGATACATAAATTTGGGTTAACCAGCTAAAACTCGTCTGACCTGCCTGGAAGCAACTGAATTCTCATGTAGCTTCATGGCGTCCAGATAAAAAACTGTAAATTTACTTTATCTTCGACTTCCACACGTCAACTCTTCCGACACGGTCTCCAGGCAGCTCTCTAGATAGTCACCAAATACCATCCATCGGCTTCTCGCTGAGCGATCGTCCAGTTCTTATGTGTCGCTCTGCTCGACCTTTTAGTTTAGATTTAGATTTAGGAAACTAAACCAATTCGCCTGGTTGCATATCATGATGGGGCTTAAAAATAACAACCTACACTTCATTTTAGGCAACAAAACGAACAGTTTGGTTCTAAGCAACTAAACCGTGTGTCCACCGCTAAGAGAAATCACCCTAAATGATTTCCTATCTGCATTGTTTTCAAAAAGAAATGGACAATAGTTGTCGCTGTACACAAAACCCAATAAATGTATATTTTGAGACTGTTTCCCGAGCTGCCATGACACTGGGCTGTACATACGGAGAGAAGACGTGAGGGGGAGGAGGCGCACTACTTAGCTAGTCAGGGAAGCTAGCATACACGCTCTGTAGCTTGTTTGAGCCAAACTTTAAGATAACATTTCTTTGTTGGGCTAAATCACACGTTACCTCACGTTAACATCATCTTGTGAGCAACATTAATGCTTCAAAGGTAAAAGCAATACATTAAAACATGAGCAGAGGGTTAGGGTTTGTATTAAGCAGACAAACATGATGCTAACGCTGCGTTCCAGACAACCAGGAACTCTTTTCTTTTAGAAAAAGTACAACGGAGCGACACTCAGAGAGTTTTTACTTGTGAACTCGATACAACGATGGTCTATTAGCCTGTATTTAATTTAAATATTACACACTATCATAAAGTAAACATGTTCTGCATGTAAATTGTCGCCATGTGATTCGGTAGCTGGTTACGGTAAACAATCTGTGACCAGTTATTGTCTCTGTAAAAAAAAAAAAGAAGATTATTCAGGAAAATGTTAAAAATGCCCCCCAATAAAATGTGAAGGCTGCACACTTACCAGAAAAAAAACATTGTTACGGTAAGCGACGTTTTTTTGGTTTACGTTTGGCGTCTTGGACCCAAAAGTTTTAAATTTAGAGTCTGAGTCGTCTGGAAAGCAGCATTAGCTTAGTCTTTATTTATTTAGTCTGCCAAGGATAATTTATTTACTATATTTAGCACAAAACGTGTTCTTCATTCAGAATTCATGATCCATGAACCTACAAGGCCAGAGATCCTCATTTTACGTGTACAATCAATTTTCAATGATTTGAAAAAACATTTATCTTTTTCAAGACTTCACGGGCTCCGTAAAAACCAACAAAAGTAAAAAAAATTAAATAAATAAATAATGTAAAATGTCAACGTAAATGCCAAAATAAATGGCTGCTGAACAAGACGCAAATATAGATTGTGTTGACATTTGAATTGCAAACGTAAACCAGCACCATGTCGAGTCCCTTCGCGGCCTCCTCTCTGATCACGGCCTAAACCGTCCACCACTTGGATGACTCGTGTTTCCTCCCGTGCCATAGACACGCGCTGCGTCTGGGATAAATCTCTTCTGTCCGTCAGCCTCTTTGCCAACAGCAGTCGTCCATTTTCTAGAGCGTATACATATCTTCTCGTGCCATATGGGGGTTGAATATGCAACTGAAAAAAAAACGAGGACCTACAAGCATATCATGCATCCATTCAACTACCATTTTTACATGATTCGTACCCTTTTCCTCAGGCGTGGGTGTTGTGTGTGTATATCATAGTCATTTTAGAGCTTTGTCATAGGCCTCACACCATTGTATTAAACATTGTTATACTGTACGGGTTGGGGGAGGGAGGGGTTCATAACATGAGAGAGATTCTGGGTTTATATTGCGTCACGGTGCGACGTGATGCATACGGACTGAACAAAGAAAGAAGACGTTTATAAATCCTTGGGTTCTGAACTGGATTTTAAAGTAGCATGGTTTGATTTGTCGATGATTAATGACTCTTATTGGTTTTTGGGGGTTTCGTTTGATTCTCTTGTATTTTATTGTATGTATTGTACAATCCGATGCCCTGAGGGAGAAGGAAAAATACAGTGACTTCTGAACTGCTGTGAACTAAAGGAAACATTGTTATTATTATTATTATTATGATTATTATATTTATTTATTTATTTCCTTTGCACAAGTTGGAATGGCCTTAATTTTGCTTTACTTGCTTCTATTGTGTATTGGCACAAAGTGCACCCCTGTTTAATTTGCGAAAAATTTACGAAGCTCATTACGATGCTTATAATCTGAGAGTGCACATCAAAAAGCAGGATGAAACAAAAAAAAAAAAAGAAAAGTTCAGCAAATCCTTTTTATTTTTCATTAATCTGAGAAACAATATTTTGCATGAATATAAATACAATGGCAGATATTTTGGCTTGTACAAAAAAAAGTGAAGCAATTTGAAGAGAAAAAAAAGAATGTACCGTTTCTGCTGTATCTGTATATATCTAAATATTTATTGAAATATGTCATACTACTAATTCTATTAACGATTAAAGGTTTTCTGAACAAAAATCTCTTTACCTGTTTTTGAAAATTGTCAAGGTTGTTGGAGTTGGATCTTCTGCTTTCTGTTACTCGACTCAAGGATCTGTGTAATCATTCAAGAAAAAGTATTAAAAATTGCAAATATATCCTCGCTGTCGGGTGTCTTTATTGCCTGATGAGCGCCGTTGCTAGGCAACAGCAACGTGGACGCAACTTGACCGAAATTACGAATATATTAACTTATCATCCGCCAATGAACTTCGATGGAAAAAGCTGTTTTTAGGTATCGCCGTGCGGATCAAAACAATATCAAGGTTTATTCTAATGTGCTGCACTTCTACATCCACCTGTCAGGACCTCCGAGAGGAAATATGGTTTATTTCAGTTCCCCGGCTTTTAAGTGTGTTTAATCCACCATTTTTTCTCGTGTTCATAAGCCGGCAGGTAAAGAAAATGAAGGAAGAAACATTTGCGTGAATATAAAAGCATAAATAAAATGTGTCTGGAGCTTCGATAAGTTAGTTTACGGTCAGAGAGCAAACAAAAAGATGCATAATAACATTAAAAAGTGCGAAGTTTCAAAGTATACAAGAAGCAATACAGAAGTGAAATAATAACCCGATCCCAAATCTCCACACTCACGAAGTCTGAGGGTTTATTTCTGTCGATCCGTCGAGTGTTTCAGTCGCTCGCAGACGTTTTAATTCCTTTTATGAACACTTTCTGTAAGTCTGCATTTCTGCAGGCTTTGCCCAAAGGGAATTTACCCACAATTCATAGCAATGTGACGTTAAGCACGGGGTTAAAAAACGTAAAAAAGAGACGTAAAAAAAGGTAAACAAAGAAAAAGGCTCACGGGTGTTCAGCCTGAAACATTAAGGAGTGAAGAACATAAGAAAACATGAGGAATGCAAGCAGAGATTAAATTACAGATTTATTCATCAAACATTACATTTTGTTATTGAAACTATTTTGACAAAAGAAAACGAGTAAAAATAGTTTATTTGACGATTATCTCTCATCTCGTGAGACAAAAGTCTGTAAAAAGACGTTCAAATCAGGGAGTAAAAAGTATAAAATATAAAAACCCACGATTGTACATAACGTGATATGACGTTGCCATGGTAACGTGAAAGCGCTCTCCCATTTCGGATTTTACATTATTTTAAAACATTCATTGCTTCATCGCAGCCTCTCACACCGAAACCATTTAACAGGACGTCAGTTAAGTCCCTGAGGGATCAGGGTTTAAGGCCTTAGGATTCAGGGTTTAAGGCCTTAGGATTCAGGGTTTAAGACCTTAGGGTTCAGGGTTTAAGGCTTTAGGGTTCAGGGTTTAAGGCCTTAGGGTTCAGGGTTTAAGGCCTCAGGGGGCGAGAGAGGATATGGAGGATATTTTCTCCAGACTTCGGTTTGTGTTTGATGTGGAGCTGTGATAAGGTTAGCGAGTAGGAAATGACATATTTAATGAGGCTCCTTAGAAGTGTGTGTCTGTGTGTGTGTCTGTGTGTGTGTGTGTCTGTGTGTGTGTCTGTGTGTGTGCGTGTGTGTGTGTGTGTGAACACAGTCTGTGTGCTCGGGGGTCTGGCTGCCAGCTGGACCAGAACATGCTGGAAGCCCCGAATACTAATAATGTGTCTGTTCACAGCAGGAGGGCCGCTACTCTCTGAATACTGATGCACACAATGATACGGGACGGGAGTACAAACAAGCCGGCGGCCATATGTCGACGCAGGCTCGACCCCGGCAGCGTTAATGAGTCCATTAAGGGCCGCGCGTCCTCGAGCAAGACCCCGAAACCTTTAACCGCGAGTCGGAATCCGGTTCGTGGTTTTGGTCCGGTGGCCAGTGAATCTGCTCTGTCTCTTTAAGTGTCGATGGGCGTAATCGTCATCGTGCACGCGCAGCAACACCCCTCGGCGAGCTCCGGGCCGCGTCCTCCTCTCGCTCATCAGTTCAAGACTTGAAACTAGAGATTGAGACATAAACTCATGTTTACAATGTTTACTGAGGGAATAAATCAAGAGAGAAGTAGAGTCATTTTCTATAGACTTCTATACAACCAGAGGAGTCGCCCCCTGGTGGTCAGGAGAGAGAATGCAGCTTTAACACATGAAGCTTTGACTTCTATACAACCAGAGGAGTCGCCCCTGGTGGTCAGGAGAGAGAATGCAGCTTTAACACATGAAGCTTTGACTTCTATACAACCAGAGGAGTCGCCCCCTGGTGGTCAGGAGAGAGAATGCAGCTTTAACACATGAAGCTTTGACTTCTATACAACCAGAGGAGTCGCCCCCTGGTGGTCAGGAGAGAGAATGCAGCTTTAACACATGAAGCTTTGACTTCTATACAACCAGAGGAGTCGCCCCCTGGTGGTCAGGAGAGAGAATGCAGCTTTAACACATGAAGCTTTGACTTCTATACAACCAGAGTCGCCGCCCCCTGGTGGACACTAGAGAGGATGCAGGTTTTAAGACGCTTCCACATTTACTGAGACGTTTACTCATGAGCTCATGACTTGTTCCTGATTTTACAGGAGAAAAGTGCGTGTGCTCCTGAACGCAGCCCGACTTCTCTCTAATCCGGCCGCGTCGGCAGAAACCCAGCACATTAAACCCGGCATGTGATTTATTGAAGCCGGTTCTTCTCTTTTCTGGTTCTGTATCGATCCCCGGGAGAGGAATCGCTCTTTTCGCTTGGCTTGCCTCCGCAGAGAGGTCAAAGGTCGGCGTCAGTTACGGAGCAGTGACCCTGCAGATGGTCAGCACTGAATACTAATGAGAGGAAATGTGTCCCATGTAGGATTTACTGCAGGACACCTGGAGGTGTGTACTGAGTGAAGAGAGCAGAAGTACTTGTACTCTACTTGAGTATTTATATGTTTTGCTACTTTCTACTTCACTTCTACATCTCAGAGGTACATATTGTACTTTTTACTGTACTATATCTCAGAGGTACATATTGTATTTTTTACTGTACTACATCTCAGAGGTAAATATTGTACTTTTTATTGTACCATATCTCAGAGGTACATATTGTACTTTTTATTGTACTACATCTCAGAGGTACATATTGTACTTTTTATTGTACCATATCTCAGAGGTAAATATTGTACTTTTTTATTGTACTTTTACTTCACTATATCTCAGGTACATATTGTACTTTATACTCCTCTACATCTCAGAGGTACATGTTGTACTTTTTACTTCACTACATCTCAGAGGTACATATTGTACTTTTACTCTACTACATTTCAGAGTTACATGCATTTTTTACTTCACTATATCTCAGAGGTACATATTGTACTTTTACTCTACTACATTTCAGAGGTACATGCATTTTTTACTTCACTATATCTCAGAGGTACATATTGTACTTTTTATTGTACTACATCTCAGAGGTACATGTTGTACTTTTTACTGTACTATATCTCAGAGGTACATATTGTACTTTTTACTGTACTACATCTCAGAGGTAAATATTGTACTTTTTATTGTACCATATCTCAGAGGTAAATATTGTACTTTTTATTGTACTACATCTCAGAGGTACATATTGTACTTTTTATTGTACCATATCTCAGAGGTAAATATTGTACTTTTTATTGTACTATATCTCAGAGGTAAATATTGTACTTTTTATTGTACTACATCTTAAAGGTACATATTGTACTTTTACTTCACTAAATCTCAGGTACATATTGTACTTTATACTCCTCTACATCTCAGAGGTACATGTTGTACTTTTTACTTCACTACATCTCAGGTACATATTGTACTTTATACTCCTCTACATCTCAGAGGTACATGTTGTACTTTTTACTTCACTACATCTCAGAGGTACATATTGTACTTTTACTCTACATCTCAGAGGTACATGTATTTTTTACTTCACTATATCTCAGAGGTACATATTGTACTTTTTATTGTACCATATCTCAGAGGTAAATATTGTACTTTTTATTGTACTACATCTCAAAGGTACATATTGTACTTTTTATTGTACCATATCTCAGAGGTAAATATTGTACTTTTTATTGTACTACATCTCAAAGGTACATATTGTACTTTTACTTCACTATATCTCAGGTACATATTGTACTTTATACTCCTCTACATCTCAGAGGTACATATTGTACTTTTACTCTACATCTCAGAGGTACATGTATTTTTTACTTCACTATATCTCAGAGGTACATATTGTACTTTTTATTGTACTACATCTCAGAGGTACATATTGTACTTTTACTGTACTACATCTCAGAGGTACATGTTGTACTTTTTACTTCACTACATCTCAGAGGTACATATTGTACTTTTTACTGTACTATATCTCAGAGGTACATATTGTACTTTTTACTGTACTACATCTCAGAGGTAAATATTTTACTTTTTATTGTACTACATCTCAGAGGTACATATTGTACTTTTTACTGTACTACATCTCAGAGGTACATATTGTACTTTTTACTGTACTACATCTCAGAGGTACATATTGTACTTTTACTCTACTACATCTCAGAGGTACATGTACTTTTTACTGTACTACATCTCAGAGGTAAATATTGTACTTTTTACTCTACATCTCAGAGGTAAATATTGTACTTTTTACTGTACTACATCTCAGAGGTACATATTGTACTTTTTACTGTACTACATCTCAGAGGTACATATTGTACTATATCTCAGGTACATATTGTACTTTATACTCCTCTACACCTCAGAGGGACATATTGTACTTTATACTGTACTACACCTCAGCGGTACATATTGTACTTTTACTCTACTACATCTCAGAGGTACATGTATTTTTTACTTCACTATATCTCAGAGGTACATATTGTACTTTTTACTCTACATTTCAGAGGTACATATTGTACTTTTTACTTCACTATATCTCAGAGGTACATATTGTACTTTTTACTGTACTACATCTCAGAGGTACATATTGTACTATATCTCAGGTACATATTGTACTTTATACTCCTCTACACCTCAGAGGGACATATTGTACTTTATACTGTACTACACCTCAGCGGTACATATTGTACTTTTACTCTACTACACCTCAGAGGTACATGTACTTTTTACTGTACTACACCTCAGAGGTACATATTGTACTTTATACTTCACGAATGCAGTAAAACATTTGCATCCACATAAACTACGTTGTAGCTTTAAGTACTGAAACGAGTACAAAAGACGGCATCTAATCTCTTAAACTCAGATTTGTTTACTGATCCTTTAATCTGTAAAATTAAGAATTAAGTAAAAAAAAAAAAAGTAGTGTTTTGATATCAGAAAGAAAACAGATCAAAGTGCTGGATGTCTGTTAAACTGCGGCCAGTAGGGGGCGCTAACCCTCCTGCATCAACCAGCATCTGTAGGACGTGCTCCTCAATATTCAGCAACCTGTTCTCCAGTTACGGCATTTAGTTGTTTCACTAATCCTTTATTTTCTGATTCTATTATTTAACTGTATTTGATTCATTTAAAGGTCATTTTATTTTAACCAACATGCAGCAGTTACACGATTAGTCCCAGTAAACTCATGGTTCAGGTTTGAGTAAAGAGCTGCACATAAAAAAATACAAATAAATACCAGTGATACACAATGAGGTACGAGAATGTAGTTTTGCCAAAATGTCCTTTGCAAATACAGCTGAGAAATATTTATTTGTAGAAAAGAAATGTAATTTGGAGAGAACATTGAAATTGAGTCATTAAATCTGTTACAAGTCGCCCATATTTCTGTCATCGCTGCACAAATCAGGCTTTTATGTTAATGAGATATATAATATATCCAGAAATTAATAACTTAGTTGTAAAGATTGAGTGAAAGATGTGGAAAAATTGCGAAAGTGTTATTTGCAAAAGATAGAAAAAAAAAACATTGTAAAAAAATAAAAAAATCTATAAAAGTGGAAAAAAAAAGAAATATCTACAAATTACAAGTTAAATGTGAAAAAAAAAAACTAATGAAAAAAAAGCATATTTTACTGGAATAAAGAGGATGTATACAGTAGTTCATCCTTCCACCTCAACTTCAATATAAACCCTCATCTGAACCAGGTGACAGGAGAACACTAGAAGTGTTCCTACACTCGAGTCGTCGGTTAAAACATCAGAAACAGACCAACGGGTTTAAAACAGTAAATCACTTTTAATTTAGTTCTCTCATCGGCAGGTGAGCTCATTTCTTTTAAACATGATGACGAATGAAGTGCATTGGTAGCAGAAGCCCGACAGGATTTGATACATGATTCGATACATGCTCCGTTCAGACGCGTCCGTGAATCCACATGTTACAAGCCAACATTACTCAAATAAAAACCACGACAGTTCAGCTCTTGACCTGATAGAATAAAAAGATAAGACAGATCCATCGCTAGATACAACGGTGGCAGCAATACACAGGATTGCCCAAGCAGTAAAGTACACGTTCCTTTAAGAAACAGGGAGAGAGAACGCGGAAAAAAAACTAACCTCTGGGTTTTTTAATCCCCAATTCAAGTAGTATTTACCCCTTTTTTTTTTTTTCATGTGTTTGCGTGTTTTGACTTTGTTTCTTAATAAATTCAAGTTCAGCGTGAAAAACAAAAAACAAACAAAAAAAGACCAAAAAAAAAAAAATCCAGATAATACATGTGTTGGTGGAGGAAGAGATGGGTTTTAAAAAAAAAGAAGAAAAAAAAAAGGAGTGACATTCTGGATTCCTCAGAGGGAAACAAAAAGCAGCAGGTGAAGGAGGAAGAAGAGTCAGGAGGGAGGAAGAGGAGGAGGAAGAGGAGGAGGAGGCAGCCATCTTCATGAGAGACTGGTGGTTGAATCTAGCAGGAGGAGCTCTCAACCAAACCTGCGTCCATTACTCACAGAAAGCCCCGAAATACTTCAACGCTCACGTTTAGGAGCGAGAACGGGGAGGAACCGGGTCAGGAACCAGGACGAGAGAGAGTGTGTGAGTGTGTGTGTGAGAGAGAGAGAGTGTGAGTGTGTGTGTGTGAGAGAGAGAGAGAGAGTGTGAGTGAGTGTGTGTGAGAGAGAGAGTGTGTGTGAGTGTGTGTTTGTAGTGACCCAAACTCTGACTTGAAATGAATTCCTCCTCGTTCCTGCTCCTAAGCCGCAGCGTAAAGAAGGTTTTCTGTTATATTTTAGGTTTGTCTAATTGGTTCCTGCTGCAGTAAAAAAAAAAAAAAAAATGAAGAAATAAATCAAAAAGAACCACTCGGTTGAATCCAAATCGTTAATCTAACTCGTGTTTGGAGCCAACGGGTTTCCTCACTGGCGCTGGGCGGGGTAGCGGCCCTCGCTGGGCCCCGCGCCTCGCCCGGAGCCGAAGCTGGGTTTCTGTGCCATGCCTCCGCGGGTGGGGGGGCCTCGGGGTCCTCCTCCACCTCCTCCTCCTCCTCCACCACCACCACCGCCTCCTCCGCCTCCTATTCTCTCTCGGGGGCCTCCGGGGCCTCCTGGGCCGCGGGGCCTAATGTCCCGCCTGTCGCCCTCCCGGGCCGACCGGGTCTTCTTCTCCTCCACGTTCAGCCGGACGTCGCCTCTGAACTTGATGGGCTGAGGAGACGAGGAAAACAAAAACAAGTTACTTTCTGTTTAACTTTCCTTTTTAGAATATAAATATACAAACTGCAGCGTGCGTCTCACCCGGTTGCTGAGGATCTTCTGAACAGGTTCAGAGTCGTCAAACACCACAAACCCAAAGTTTGGTAGCTTCCCTCCGCTGTTGATCCTGAGCTCCAGCACGGTGCCGTACTCTGTGGACGAGACGCATCGTTTACAACACGGATGTTTGGGAGTCTCGTGTTTTTAAGCGAATAAAATAAAATAAAATGCTGACTCACGCTCAAAGAACTCCTTGAGTTCAGTCTTGTCCACGTCGTGAGGGACGTTTCCCACAAAGAGCTGCTGGGCGTCGGGGTACCGGATCACCCGGCGACCCTCGGTCTCGCCCTGCTCGCCTTCACGAACTGAAACAAGTCAGAGAGACGCTTAGAATCTACGAGTGATGTCATCAGTGTGTTTGAGACACTTTCTCAATTTCTGAACTCTCTGATTGTTCGTGGATTTTAAGTTTGTCAGAAAACCTCATTGTGTGTGTGTGTGTGTGTGTGTGTGTGTGTGTGTGTGTGTGTGTACCTGGTCTGGGTCCTCGGTGCACCGGAGGAGGACCTCCGGGCCTCTGTTCCCTCGGCCTCTGGTCCCTCTGTGGTCTCTGTGTTGCTGTCTGGGACTCTGACTTCACCTCGGCTCTGGGCTGAAAGAGTCAACACACTTTGGTAAGAGGATATATCTTTTACACAAACAGCTGGGATTCATAATCATAAGAGCAGGTGGAGCCAGAAGGGGACGCTTGTGTCTCCACCTCTGCTCTGGGAGAGTTTCTAAAAGACAACTCTTCTTTTTGAGTGTCGACCGAGGAGAGCTACTAAAAGCCTTAAGATTTCTTTCTGCAAACCTACCGGTGCTGCGGGAGCGGCTTTGACGACGTGTGGGGGGATTCCTGAGACTGGGACGGCCCCGCTGGGTGGGAGGTTCTTACTGGTGACGGACGCCCAGGAGAACGGCTGGAGGAGACAACACGGAGACACTTAGGATGGACAACCAGAGACGATATTCGTCGCGTCACCAGGCGTTAAATATGACAGCGGGTCACTGAGTCGGCTCCACTCGTTCAGACCTACCCTGTTTTCTTCTGGAGCGGCGGGGGTGGGTTCTGCGGGCGTGGCGGCGGGTTCTGCGGTGGGCGGGGCGGCGGCGCTTTTCTCTTTCTGGTCGTCGGATGCGTTTGTGTCGGCCTGCGTCTCCGTCGACGTCTCCGGCTTCAGCTCCACGACCGCGGCCTCCACCTCCTTCTCCACCTCCACCTCGGGCTCCGGACTCGCAGCCTCCTCCTCCTCGTCGTCACCGGGCGCCGTCGGCTCTGAACTAAAAGGGGAGGCGGTTACAAACCAACGGTCATCAAGGGACTCTGACCCTCTGAAAGCATGTGGCCAAAACACACGTTTTAAAATCTCATTTTAAAATCTCCACAAATAAACCGTTTACTTTAATCAGATTCTGTAAAAAACATTAAATTCTGAGCTCCTCAGAGCAACTAGGAAGCCACGATGGATTCATCTGAGACCAACAGTCATGTGACAACAATTCAGTGAAGCTTTGACTGAACACAGAGCAGAGAGGTTGTAAATATCTCTATAAAACAGCATGTGGAGCTTCCTCTTCTTGTTTCCAACATTGGAAACATGTTGGATGTATAAATTCCAGTTTTTGTAAAATAAAGCAAAGAATTTCAACCTGCTTTAAGAACTCACCAGGGCGTCGGGTCGTAGAAGGAGGCGGTCTCCTCCGGAGCGACGTCAGGGGAGGGGACCCTCTCCTCGATCTCCTCCACCTCGTCCTCAGACTCTGAAAACAACAAACATGTTGAGGACAACAAGCCACTAGAGGGTTCATGTCGGTGGAGAGGAGGAGGAGGAGGAGGAGGAGGAGGAGGAAGCCAGGAGAGAAACAGAAATACGAAACGTCCCCGGCTCACCTTCTGGAGGCTCCGAATCAGAGTCGCCGAACACCTCGTCCTGGTAGCGGAACACGTCGTTGTGCACGTAGAATTTGTTTGCGACAGTACCCTGGAGGAGGAAAGACACCACATCATTAAAACGTCATCACACACACGAGTCTGGCCGAAGGGGGACTACGGACCTCGGGCGCCAGCACGAAGGTCTGCATGAACTTCCTCATGGGCTGCATGTTGTTGGACAGCTCTCCCATCACCTGCACCACCACGCCCTCGTTCAGGGTGGCGTGGGCGTCCACGTGCCGGATCTTGGTGTGACAGTCACGGAAACTCAGAGCCATCACCCTCTTGTGGATCTCCTGCAAAATATAATAAAACACTTTGATTCTCACTGGAATTTGATTCTTCTTGAGATATGCTTTTATTGTAAATATTCTGGACATGTTGCCTTATTCAGAGAAACTAAATAATGTCTCTTTAAGAAAACTTGCAGCTCTGGCTTCTTTATTCTGCACAGCTTTTAAAAACAGACCGTTGATTACACGTTGGAGATACTAGAATATGAAATCATGGCTATTTTTTCTTTCTAGCTGCTGTGATGAGATCTATATAAGTTTGTTTTCCTCCCACATGAAAGAATTTGGAGGCTTTTCGAGTTTCTGACATTGTGACGAGCTGCTCCGACATTTAAAAATACAAAACGTGCTTTTGTAGTTTTATAATGCTAGAAACTCTGATCACATTACTGCGAATTATATTTTACGATATGGCAAAAATAAAACCACAAGATTTTTGACCAAATACAAAGTTATGTTACGAGTATTTTGGTGTTTTCACAAAACATTTAAGCGATGAGATCTTTGATAAATAACATCAGTAATGGATATAGTGGATATAATGACTAACAGAACATTCTGATGAGTTCATCATGTAACTAATGCAGCCTTGAAAAGATATTCAAAATCTAAGATGATATCTGGTCTCATATCCATATATTTATCAGCCTTCATTATGTCATGAACAAATAAACAGTTTGCATTTAGACGTTTGCTGCTTCAGTTCACATTCTTACTCCTCAAAGTCTCATTAAATATTCATTCATTCATAAGACTAAGTTTTAAGGAAATTGCAACAGAAATGAGAGACTGTTGTGTAAATAAAAAAAAAAAAAAGACTATTCTCATTGATCCAAGATGTTCATAAGGATCTTTTTAAGGCTCCTCGCTGGCTGACGGAACACGAGACAGACGACCTCGGTTTGTACGTGGGATTGAGAGCAGCGAGACGGAGACCCTTACAGATTGTCCGTAAACGGCCTCCACCGGTTTGCCGTTGTTGTCCAGGCCGCCGTGCACGTAGGACGAGTTCTTTCCATAGAACCTGAGCGGGACGACAAGACGCACAAAAATAAATAAGAACGGTTTGTTAGCTCAATGAAGGACGGTTTATTTTATACTTATTTATATTTATGTCATGCAAAAAGGAATCCTGCGTTTGGTTCCAGTGACCTCTGACCCGCGGGCGAGGCTCTTACCTGTGCAGGTAGTCGGGGGCCTGGTTCAGCAGTGTGTAATACTGTCGGACAAACTCTCGCCCGACCAGCTGGGCACTTGGCTTCTCCATCACCATTTCTTTGGTCAGCTGGAAATGTCTGTGAGGAAGAAGAGGAGGAAGAGGAGGAGTTAGATAAATGATGTTTTCTTGAATACGATTAATCGATCGTTAGACAGAAAACTGTTTCTCAAATCTGATGAGTGATAAATAGTTTGAGTCATTCATGAAGTAAGAAATCGGTTTGCAGCGACGGAAAAGTTTCTTAACGTTGTGAAATCTTTGAGTTTGTCACATCATTTTCATTATTTTCTGATATTAGATCAAAAGATTAATTGATGACCTAATTGTTAACTTGTTCCAGGAACATTTTGAACTCCCATATCTTAAAAAGACCAGCGGGCACCATGGCGTTAGGACCAGCTGGAGGTCCAGGGCCTCGGCAGCCAGGGTGGCCATGTTGTCATCAGCAACCATTTTAAGAAATTGGCAAACAATTCTTGTGCGTTTAAAAGTTGAGTTGATCCCTGATGTGAGGCGGTGCTTTGTGCCTTTGCTCCCCGATATCTCACACGCCTCAGTTTGCATTTCACAGCAGCCAATAATAATAATAATAAAAAAAAAGTGCATTTGTGTGATGATGAATCATCATCCTGAGCGGTCGGAGCGGTTTTTGAAGTGTAAATCGGGTTCGGCAAAAACGTGACCTCTGATATCACAACATCCCCGGCTCCCAAATCGCGCACATTTTTTTAATTTATTCTTCTGGACCGCGTTGGAAGAAAAAAAAAAAAAAAAAAAAAAAAAAAACGACCCGCAGCGAGGAGAAGTGTGTTTTGATCTGCAAAGCTGAGCGAGTGTGACAAGCATCTGGGCGCACAGACATGAGAAACCGGCCGCCCAGGGATCGGAAAACAAACCCGGGGCTCGGAAAACAAACCCGGGCGTTAGCGGTCTGTTTTCATAACGAGTGGATAGAAGTCGTTGCACTTTAATGTCATTTCCCCTGCACGGATTCCTCTGCTGCCTTCATCGTCTTCACAAATTAACCTTAATGCACATTTAGAAAGCGCACACACACACTCCATGTTTTTGTTTTAAAATCGAGGGCGTGGACTAAAATAATAGCCAGTGTATTTCCTGTATAAGTCGCGTACTATTTGACCTTCAAACGTTGTCTGAAACATGCAGGATGTGGTTTTATCACGGTGCCGTTTAACCTTCAACTCCGGCTGATCCGAAGTCAGTTACCGAGACTGAAGCGAGTCCAACAAACTAAAGCCGGTAACTTCTGGCTTCGAGGCGACCGCACGATTAATTGAATGTTAAATCGTGATCGCGAGCAATAAATTATACACGATCGACTGAGATAGTCCTTTTTGGACATAACCACGCAGCCTCACACGAAGGACACAGGACACACGTGCCTGACCTCAAAGTGTCCTAGAAGACATCTTCACGAGGACATTTTGTTCCCTTCACTGACCCCCCTTTTCAGAATCGATGCGTGTTTTCAGATGCGACGCCTTGAGAACGCATCCGGAGGAACGGTTTATGGTCATTTTCACTTTGAGGGCTTCAACACACCCACATTCTTCAGTTTCCTGTACATTTTTTCATGGTAATGCAACTCGGTGCCATTAAATACAAGCCGTCACTTATACGAATGTTTGCACATGGGGCCTACATATCTGTCGGGTTTGATGGATTGCCCATTTAAAGCAAGTTTCAAGTCCCTGCTAGTTGATCTTCATACCGGCATCACCTGAAACAGGTCCGTGCCTGGAAAGTACAACAAAAGATAAAAAAGACAGGACAGAGCTGGTGATGTTCTCTGTTCCTGTTCCAGTCAACAATCCAATAAAAAGACCAAAAAGCTACAATCGAGGATGCAAATCTTTAAAAATTAGGCCATAAAGATGTAGTTTTATTCTGTAACCTGCAGAACTTTACTGTGTAAATCAGTGTATTTGATGGGGACCACTCAGCTGCAGATTTACTGCTTTTGTGAGCTTTTCCTGATATAAATGTGACAGAATAGCCTTTAAAAACACAAGCAGTGGTCTAAAAGTAGTGTGTAATCATCGGTGAGGAGGCTAAAACCAGCCACCAGACTGTCTGCCACACCTGTCCACACGACCCAGCCATCTGTTGTCCTGACAAAACACTTAGCCACACACACACACACACACACACACACACACAGCAGGTTAAGCCAATCACCTGTGAGGAGTGGCCCCAAAGAGCTGGAGGTGTGCTGGGATCTCAGGGGGGGGAGGAGGGGGGTTAGGAGCAAGAATGCATCCAAGTTTATTTGAAGATATGAAGTGCATATAAGGGCATGGCTGCATCCGCAAGAGAGCAGCTTGTGTAGAAAGTGCAAAGCATGGCAGGCGGACAAAAGGCCACGCTGTGACGGAGCCACGCAGCGCACCGACCGGCCTTTACGCGCACTCATCCCCCGGGAACACGGCGGCTCTGCACCGGAGGGACTACTTTTTTTGGGGGGGAGGGGGGGCGGGGGGCGGTGTGAGGGGGGGTTATTCCGGCGATAGCTTCCAGATATAACCCGGGTTATGCGACTTGCACACGGCCCCGAAAAATTGAGGGCAGACGCCGGCTATGTAGCTCGGGTTCAGCCCCAACACGTGTCCCGGCCGGTGTTACCGGCTACTCTCTCTCTCTCGCTCTCTCTGAGCTAACGGGGGCGAGTTAAACCGGTTAACGGGGTCAAACCGGGGGAGGACGTTGGGGAAGATTGTGGACAAAGGAAAAAAACACAAGTGGCAACTAAGATAGTTAAGAGGACACGAAGGGGGGTGGAGGGGGGAGTCACGACTGGATGGGAGCTTGGAGAGGGCTGCACATGGGCGGTGGTTACATCCTGGAAGCGCAGAGTGTAAACCCGGTTATATTCCCACATTTAAACACGGGACCGGCTACATCATAACCGGCTGGTACTTTTAAGTCCATCGCCGCCGCACGTGCTGTTTAATTACACACAATCACCGTGCTAGACAGCCACCATGCCCTCACCAGGATGTAGACGGAGCCCTTAAAAAAAAAAAAAAAAAAAAAAAGCGACCACCAGTTTAATCTACCGACCACGACGCAGGGAAACCCCGTTTTTTTTTTGTTTTAAAACGGAAATATTTGTGTAAAAGATCAACTCACCTGCGGGTCGACTATTAAAAAAATAAATGGTCGGTTTAGAAAACGGGAGTGATTTCTTTGAATCACCTCAGCAGGCAGCCAGAGACGCTCGCGGCTTCACAACGTGCTGGAGTGCTCGGTTACCGGTTTCGGGGCTCCGCAACCGAACGTGACGTCCCGCCTCTTAGGAGACACCCGGCCAATCGTATTGAAGCCGCGTGACTCCTCAGCCAATCGTTTTAGCGCTTCGGCAAGAAGGGGGCGGGGCTTCCAGATTTCAGCCAATCCCGAAGCGCTGTGTCGGTAACTTGGGTTTCTCGACAGGGGCCAATTGCTTTCGCGCTACGGCAAGAAGGGGGCGGGGTTTATGGATTTCAGCCAATCCCGGAGCGTTGTGTCGGTAACATGGGTTTTCTCTACAGGGGCCAATCGCGTCAGCGCTATAGCAAGAAGGGAGGCGGGGTTTAGGAATTTTAGCCAATCCCGCAGCGCTGTGTCAGTAACCTGGATTTCCCGACAGGGGCCAATCACGTCACAGCAACGGCCGAGGGGTGCGATGGTTTAGTCGGCCGGCGCGTGCTGGTTGGTTGTTCGAGCTTCCCTGCAGCTCAGGCGGTGCACTGGAGCCTCTTCCCCGCTTGGGGGCGACACAACTTTATTTATTACTTGATTACAGCGGATGACTCATCATATAACGTGCAGTTTAACTGGTGTGACGTGTCAAAGAGGACAAACTGTTTTGGTCACAATAAACATGCACAATAAACATGCATTCAGACATTGCAGCCCTTACCTGCAGCTACCCTTTTCCCGCCATTCACACCACCTGCTCACCTGCTCTCCATTTCCCTGATTGGTCATGCATTACACCTGCACGTTTCCGTTCTGTCTTTGCCAGGTTTACTAGATGTACAGTTCAATAATGCCGTGCCAGGTGTGTTTACCTGTTCTGACCGCCCACCTGGTTGGTTTATGTGACGATATGAATCTTTTTATCTTCACCGGTCTGTGAGTTGGGCTGTTCGGTTCACGCTTGCCGTTACAGTCTCTGAAACACAGGCGATGGTGTGAAAACGTTCCTTAAAAGTCCACGTCATTGCAGTTGATTCTACGATTTAATGCTGCATATTTCCCAAAATAAATAAATTACCTTAAAACATCTGATACACGTGAATATAGGGCCTAAATCCTAAAAAATACTTTTTGCAAATAACTACACGCCGGCTGATACACGAAAAACTGAAAGCTTGTGCATTGAAACGGCACACTCAATTATCAATCCCCTGCACCCAGAATGCACCTGTGAAAACACCTGTAACCAATTAGATCCTTTAGAAATCAGGGCTTGAACTCTATAAATAGAACTCAGGTGTGCTAATATGTGGACAACATTAGAGACTGCACATTGTACATGTATTACAATATATTGTACTTTGTTTACAATACTGTGCCTATGCTCACATCATCTTTAAAGCCATTGTGTCTGATACTGCTATGAGTTTTGAGAATAAATAAACACACTGTATTTGTGTTCACAGACGCCAAAGACTTTTGCATTGTCAAATGCAAAAAATATATTTTTTTGAAGAGTTTGTAGGATGTTCGCTTCTGCAAGAGCTGTCAAATATTTTGTATTTAGTTGTTTTGTGTGTGTAGAGTATCCACAAAGAAGGCCTTAGTCTCAATTTTTTTTATTTTAGCAAGTCAAACTATGTGAACTGGGACAGCAGAACGTTGTGTACTGCTTATTCCACTCAGGAAACAAGAAATGTGTTCAAAATAAATGGTTTTATACATGAATAGATATATATATATAACCATGCACTTATTTTAGATGAACAGGTGTAACAAGCTGGAGCAAAGTGTGTGTGTTTGAGGTTCATTTTAAAAACAGTCTCCCGTTGAGTCAGCAAAGACTGCTGTTAGAAGGGTTTCACGTTCGTCCCGCCCTGCGTGCCCTCTCCGAGCCCCGGGGTCGGGGAGAAGGACCGAGGGGGAAGGAGAGCGCCGTGGGCCCAGAGGAGGGGCCTCTGTGGACGAGGGCCCCGCCTGTTGTTTCACATTCTTGACACCGGAGTCTGGATGAACGGGTGGGGATGGTAACAGGGTGCTCCGTCTCTCCCTCGCTCGTCTCCCGGGGGACCACGAGCAGCTCGGTGCCTTTCCACCGAGCGGAGACTCGCTCAGGTCAGACACATAGTCGTGTTGTGGAATCCACTATTCAGTGTTTCTCTGAACCAAATGTTGTTGCTGTTGGCTTCGCATTGTTTCATGGGCTCTTTGTTTGGGCTATAAGTCATAGGCTCTGCTTAATCTAAGAAGAAAAACATGAATATTGTTGCATGTTGCAGAGGCAAACACATTCTCCAACATCTTGGATTTTCAGCTTTTCACTGATTTAAAGCCACAAAGTAAAAATATTCCCAACAGAATCTAAATACATGTGTGTACTTTAGGTTTTGCTCCATATATATATATATATATATATATATATATATATATACATAATTTCAGCTTGTTTTATTGTGTTCTGGTTTTGTTTGAAATGACCCGTATACATTCCTTATGGCACATCCACACATGCTTTCACTTACTGCCTGATTACGCACTTTCTCATAGTAAAGAAACACCAAAAGCTCACTAATTATTTTTCAATGAGAAGCAACAAATGTCTAAATGAGGACCATGAAAGGGTCGCGGCGTGGAGCGAGGAGTTCTGATGCTAAATGAGCATGTGACAGGAGAGGGACGTGGTGAACCATCAATGATGTCTAACTTTAAGCCTTAAAGTAATTTAAACGGGTGAGTTACGTAAACGTTCACCCTTTGTACGGTTGTCATGAAGGGGGACATTCGCCATAGAGACCAAAGACGACTGCTGTAAAGTTGTTTATTTTAACATAGATGTCTATGGGGATTGACTAGCTTTCTGACGAGTGAAGCCAATGCTGAAGTGTCTTAAAGCTGCATTCTGTCTCCTGACCACCAGGGGGCGACTCCTCCGGTTGTATAGAAGTCAAAGCTTCATGTGTTAAAGCTGCATTCTCTCTCCTGACCACCAGGGGGCGACTCCTCTGGTTGTATAGAAGTCAAAGCTTCATGTGTTAAAGCTGCATTCTCTCTCCTGACCACCAGGGGCGACTCCTCGGTTGTATAGAAGTCAAAGCTTCATGTGTTAAAGCTGCATTCTCTCTCCTGACCACCAGGGGGCGACTCCTCTGGTTGTATAGAAGTCAAAGCTTCATGTGTTAAAGCTGCATTCTCTCTCCTGACCACCAGGGGGCGACTCCTCTGGTTGTATAGAAGTCTATAGAAATGACTCTACTTCTCTCTTGATTTATTCCCTCAGTAAACATTGTAAACATGAGTTTATGTCTCAATCTCTAGTTTCAAGTCTTCTTCAATACAGCATGATGTTCATTTAGTAAATTATGGTCCATTTAGAGTCAAACAGACCATAAAGCAGGAGATGCTTTAGGGGCGGGGCTACAAGGTGATTGACAGGTCTCTATCAGAGACGTATACGACGTCACTCCTCCTCGGTCCACATATGGTCACTTCCTGTTCATCGGTTAGGATAAACACCAAATGTCTACGGCCGTAATCCAAGATGGCGACGACGGCGAAATCGGCGAACTCGAGGCTTCAAAACATCAGACCACAAACCAACGGGTGACGTCACCATGACGACGTCCACTTCTTATAGACACTAGTCTATAGTTTGAGGAACTGTTGGCTTCATTTCTCAGCACGATTCAAAGTATGAATGAGGTCGGGGTGGAGGGGCGGGTCAAACCAACACGGGACTTTCAGGAGACCGTTGTGCATGTCCCATATTTATATATAAACTTATTTTAACCCAAAGCACAATGTTTTTTTTATCTAAACCCCACCAAGTAGTTTTGTGAAAAGTAGCTTTTCATAAGATATCATACAAACAGTCATTTGAGGATAAGTTGCATTCCATATGTGAACCTAAATATTTAATTATCTGGGTTCCAAGACGATAAACTTTCCCTTTTTTTTTAAATCCAGAAAGCCGACTGGAAAAAAACTGAACTGAACACTTAACAAGAACTTAGATTTGAGATTAAGTTGGAATTCTGACCAATAAACCTCAGCTCACGAGGGACGGAGACCAGGAGAGGACGAGCTTCTCCAGAAGGGACGGAAATGTGACGCCTCCCCCGAGCCGATCCTCGTCAGGAGAAAGATATGAATGCATGCAGAGATCTTTTCATAGTTTTTTATTCATGGAAAGAGTTTGTTCGTGCGCTCAGTGTCAGACGAAACATGTTAATTGGGGGAAAGAAACTCTCAGCCTGCGAGACTTTCCCCTCGTTAAAAGGTCCAAACAATATATCCTCTTTATTGGTTCAAATACCAGTACACGCGTGTCCTCGTCTGGGACACGGAATCTGTATGGAAAATAAGAAATGAACAACTCTTAAAGCAGTAGTCAGAAGTACCCAAAAACAAAACAAAAATCACATTTAAAAAAAAAAGAAAGAAAAAAGAGTCCGCCACCAAAAAAAGAGTGCAAAAACTAAAGGGTTGTTTTGTAGAAAGCAAACAGAGGGAGCATTTATTTAGAAACTTTATTTTCGACTTTACAGTTTTGTCTCAAATTGATCTCCAATTGAAGCAAATGAACAAATCCATAACATATATATAATATTGTCAACAACATACATTTACATCAGAGGTCTTTAGTTTTTTCTTTACTGGGTGTTTTGTTCAACAAACAAGAGAATTTAAAGATGGTTAGTACAGACCGTGCACATTTCTCTTTTGTAATCTTTTCGGGTTTTTTTTTTTTTTTTTTTAGTGGTATAGGCAGGAAAGGTCATTATTTAAAAACGAAATAAAAAATAATTTGCAATTAGCACCGTTACTGTGATTTCTTATTTTGTTTTAACTTAGGGATCAGCACCTCGTCCCGTTAGTAGCGACTCGGAGTCGCCAGGCAGCCGGCGGCTCAGACGATGAGGTCGTTGTCCACGTCCTCTGCAAACACACGGAGAAAACATACATCAGCACGTTTGTTGCTTATTCACATTTCATCATTTTAATTAAAAAGCTTGTGCTGAACAATATTTAGGGATGAATTCAGAAGCAAAAAGGGACAAAGAAGTGATGAAGATGATGAATATAGTACAACTAAGATGACTATCTACTTTTTTTTTATGCTCTGAACTATGTTATAACTTGACAGTGACAATTTAAATTAGTATTTAAGCATGTGAAAATTATAAATTTGATATTTACTAGAGTCTAAAACTATTTTGGCTTTTTCTCTGTTTTCTAGTTTTAGACAGAACATTGAAGGTTTTAGTTTTTCAATTTTCCTGATATTTTCTAGACTGAATAAATAAGCAGAATAATAAAGATTCTTTATTTAATTTAAATTTATTTATGGGACCAACTCTTCTCAGATGTGAGAATGTGTTGCTTTTCTCTGTTTTCTATTATATTTAAATAAATATATTTGGGTTTTAGACAGAATCTGACATTTTCTAGACTGAATAATTAATTGTTTAGTTAAAAAAAAGAAACATCAACAGAATAATAAAGATTCTTTATTTAATTTAAATTTATTTACGGGACCAACTCTTCTCAGATGTGAGAATGTGTTGCTTTTCTCTGTTTTCTATTATATTTAAATAAATATATTTGGGTTTTACATTTTCAAGACTGAATAATTAATTGTTTCGTAAAAAAAAAAAAGAATAATGAAGAACAAAAATAACTCATTCAACTAAACTTCACTAAAGCTGCTGGAAAAAATGTCTAACTTTTCTCAGGAAGATGAAAAAAGTGCAAGTTACATCCATAACTGTTGGTATTACAGAGCTTTATCATAATGATATGCGCGTGCCGGACACTCACGCTCCTTGATGCCGAAGCAGTTGGCCCACTCCTCCAGGGCGATGTATTTGTCGTTGTCGGCGTCGCACTGGTCGAAGAAGCGGGTGGTGCAATGCTCCATGGGGATGAGAGGGGCGCGCAGGGGGGAGAGCTCCGTGTGGGTCAGGTACCTGGTCGCAATGCAGACGCCACAAAAAGAGCAAAAGATTTGTTACGGGCCAAAAAAAAAATTAAAAACTTTTACAATATATTTATGTTGATTTTTTTGTGTTTCTGTTGTATTTATTTAATTTTCACAAAAAGGACAAAGTGCTGCTCGGCAGATTTACTGCATCTTTCTGCAGCCGGGAGGCGTGTCCATGTGTTTTGGTCAACACGTCAGAGGAGTCACAGGACTGATCTCTGATTGGCTGTGGGAACTTCGACCACTAAAGTTAAAAACAATCTAAAATGTCCGCAGCTCGTCGAGATTTCATGGAGACTCGCCACAGGCTTCGCCCTGGTGTGTGCTCGACGTTATTTTTAAATTTGTGAGAAAATGTATTTTAAAATACAAGAAAACGTGAAGGCCGACGTTCGCGTCGTGATCTCAGAAGGAGCTTCTCAACCTGCAGAATCACGAGGTAAATCTTTTTATTTATCAAGTAAAAACAAAATGCAGAAGATCCCCTTCATCCACATAAAAATATGTTTTTCCATGTCACTGCCGACCCTAATGTCTGTCTCCTTCCTAAAGTCTGTCTCCTTCCTAATGTCTGTCTCCTTCCTAAAGTCTGTCTCCTTCCTAATGTCTGTCTCCTTCTTAAAGTCTGTCTCCTTCCTAATGTCTGTCTCCTCCCTAAAGTCTGTCTCCTTCCTAAAGTCTGTCTCCTTCCTAATGTCTGTCTCCTTCTTAAAGTCTGTCTCCTTCCTAAAGTCTGTCTCCTTCCTAATGTCTGTCTCCTTCCTAATGTCTGTCTCCTTCTTAAAGTCTGTCTCCTTCCTAATGTCTGTCTCCTTCTTAAAGTCTGTCTCCTTCGTAATGTCTGTCTCCTTCCTAATGTCTGTCTCCCTAATGTCTGTCTCCTTCCTAAAGTCTGTCTCCTTCCTAATGTCTGCCTCCTTCCTAATGTCTGTCTCCTTCTTAAAGTCTGTCTCCTTCCTAATGTCTGTCTCCTGATGTCTGTCTCCTTCCTAATGTCTGTCTCCTAAATGTCTGTCTCCTTCCTAATGTCGGTCTCCCTCCTAAAGTCTGTCTCCTTTCTAATGTCTGTCTCCTTCCTAAAGTCTGTCTCCTTCTTAAAGTCTGTCTCCTTCCTCAAGTCTGTCTCCTTCCTAAAGTCTGTCTCCTTCCTAATGTCTGTCTCCTAATGTCTGTCTCCTTCCTAATGTCTGTCTCCTAATGTCTGTCTCCTTCCTAATGTCTGTCTCCTAATGTCTGTCTCCTAATGTCTGTCTCCTTCCTAATGTCTGTCTCCTAATGTCTGTCTCCTGATGTCTGTCTCCTAATGTCTGTCTCCTTCCTAATGTCTGTCTCCTAAAGTCTGTCTCCTTCCTAATGTCTGTCTCCTAATGTCTGTCTCCTAAAGTCTGTCTCCTTCCTAATGTCTGTCTCCTAATGTCTGTCTCCTGATGTCTGTCTCCTTCCTAAAGTCTGTCTCCTTCCTAATGTCTGTCTCCTAATGTCTGTCTCCTGATGTCTGTCTCCTAAAGTCTGTTTCCTTCCTAATGTCTGTCTCCTAAAGTCTGTCTCCTTCCTAATGTCTGCCTCCTTAAAGCTCTGCTCCTGTACGGGTGGAGCATTAGTGCATTAAGGCCACGTCATGGTGCTTTAGCTGTAAAGGGAGCGGTGCTGGTGGCTGTGGGATCCATCAGCGATGCTGTGGTGAGAAGAGAGGAAACCGAGAAGCTCTCCGTCTGCCTCCAGCTCAACCGCTGCCCGGCAACGCCGTGATTATAGTTCTGACAGGAGCTGACTCGCAGAATCTAAAAGTTGTTCTCTTTTTCCAAATCTATGAAACTAAAATGAAGTGATCTTTTTTTTAAAAAAAAAGGGGCTGTCTTCGACCGAAGAAATCCTTAGTCAGCGAACAAATCGTTCAAAGCACCGCTTTAAATCTTGTGTTTTCCAGAAATGGGTTCATGGATTCCTCATAAATAAGCTTTTCGGCTCGAAGAAAAGCTTAAAACTGACTGAGCGAAAAGAAGAACTCTTAGTTGATTAGTCGACTACGAGGGAGCAGCCCGGCTTTGAACCGTCCCCTCCCCCTCCCCCTCCCCCTCCCCCTTCCCCTCCCCCTCCCCTGGTACCTACCAGTCCCCCTCCCCCTCCCCTCCCACGTCCCCGTCCCCCGTCCCCCTCCCCCGGTACCTACCCATCCCCCTCCCCTCCCACGTCCTCGTCCCTGTCCCCGTCCCCTCCCCCTCCCCCTCACCCGGTACCTACCCGTCCCTCTCCCCCTCCCCCTCCCCCGGTACCTACCCATGCCCCTCCCCCTCCCCTGGTACCTACCCGTCCCCTCCCCTGGTACCTACCCGTCCCCTCCCCGGGTACCTACCTGTCCCCTCCCCCTCCACCTCCTCCAGTACCTACTCGTCTCCCTCCCCCTCCCCCGGTACCTTCCCCTCCCCCTCCCCCGGTACCCCCCCCCCTGGTACCTACCCCCCCCGGTACCTACCCGTCAACGGGGTGCTGGTCCAGCTGGCCGAACTGCCAGTGGACGGGGAAGATGTACATGTTGTAGTTCTTCTCGAAGTCGTGAGCCAGCAGGTCCAGAGAGTGTTCGCCGGCCTGCAGCCGCTTCTCGTTCTCAAAGATCTTCTTCACCTGAAACATCAAACACTCGCGTGTGAGCTGTTTGGAGGACGGACGGTCCTTAAGAAGTGGACGTCGTCATCGTGACTCCTTAAAACGTGGCTCAAAATTGGATTTAAAAAGTCCATTCAGAAGGGGACGTGACGCCGTTGAAGGGCGACTAAATGAAACGCACCCTCACTTTCATTGAAATTACATAATTATGTCGTTTTTTTTTTAAATTGTTGTCGGTACATAATTCAACAACATAGTCAGAAGTTTGTGCGTGTTCATGAGACAATTTGACAAAATGTGCAGCACAACACCCAAATACAGTACATTAAGGTACATTTAAAGTACCGTGTCACGAGGACCTAATACCACGTTTCTATTGGATAGTTTATAAGATGTTTTCCTCTGAATAGTATTGTTTATTCTGTCGTCCTGTGCATCATTACATCCATATTCCTTTGATTCAACGTGGGCCACAATGACTCTCTGGACTCACCCTGAGCTTCTGCTTCTCGTTGAGCAGGTTGTTGTCCTCGTCGCGCTCGAACAGAGTCACCAGGACGTTCTTCAGCCAGTCCCTCATGCGGAGGGGGAACTCGCTCAGCTCGCTGTCCAGGCAGGTCTCGATGTCTGCGGGGAAGAAACAGTTGGACATAATAAATAAGCGTAATTTAATTGAGGTGTGCTTTTGAAAGTAGGTCGTTACTGGAGCACGATCAGGCGGCAACCTCCGGTTCTGAAGAGTGAAGCCAAAGCTTCATGTGTTAAAGCTGCAATCCCCTCTAGTGTCCACCAGGGGGCGACTCCTTTGGTTGTATAGAAGTCAAAGCTTCATGTGTTAAAGCTGCATTCTCTCTCCTGACCACCAGGGGGCGATTCCTCTGGTTGTATAGAAGTCAAAGCTTCATGTGTTAAGCTACTGCATCTAATTAATATTAATATTGTTGTTTTAAACGTTCTTTAAACGTGTCAGCATATGATTGATGTTAATCTAAAATCCCACTTGCTGTGAAACAATGAAAAAAATGAAATCTTAAACCTGTTAAGCGCCATGAAACAATTGCAGATTATCATTTAAATGTTTCATCCGCAATATTTATATAATAATTTATACATTCAATTCTTATTCTTGTGGACTGAACGGCACCTCAATCTCCATTTGAGCCTTTCAGCCCTGACTCATTTCCTCAAACTGAGCTTGCGTGTGTGTGTGTGTGTGTGTGTGTGTGTGTGTGTGTGTGTGTGTGTGTGTGTGTGTGTGTGTGTGCAGTTTAAACAGTGGAAGAAATGCAGCCTTCAGGCCCAGACATGATAAAATCTGAGCAAAGCCAGAACACAGAGCCGAGCTGAAGCTTCTGAGCTATAACTGGAAACAATGATGTGTGCAAACAAATTATAGATTTTATCCTCCTCTTCTATCCACCTTCAAATCATTGTTTTTGTCTCTAAAAGCACGTATTACTTCTTGAAAACTTAGATGCACTTTATTTGTGTAATGGTGGAGTAACAGGTCCAGTAACTAGCGGAGGTCTGTCTTTTTATTTATTTTAAATATATTCGTTGTTTAATTTCTGTGGCGTTCTCATTCTCCGACAAATTCAAACTTTTTTGTATCTTCAGTGCAAAACTGGACTTAAAGAGGTATTTTCCCCCACAGCTGATGTTAACATCTGTGAGACGGGTGTGTCCAGTGTTGTTTACTTAATGATTCATAAAGTACAGTTTAGTCTCCAGTGAGTCATCGTTTTTAACCAAACCTCAAAAGATAATCGTAAAGATAATTTTACCATCGACTGTCCATAAGAAGTGGACGTAATCGTCGTGACGTAACCCGTTAGTTTTGAAGCCTCAAGTTCGGTAATTTTTGGTCGTCGCCATCTTGTTTTTTTTGCAATCAGAAGTGACACGAGAGGGTGGAGCATCCCCTGATTTATGGTCTGTCTGACTCTAAATGGACCATAATTTACTAAATGAACATCATGCTGTATTGAAGAAGACTTGAAACTAGAGATTGAGACATAAACTCAAGTTTACAATGTTTACTGAGGGAATAAATCAAGAGAGAAGTAGAGTCATTTTCTATAGACTTCTATACAACCAGAGGAGTCGCCCCCTGGTGGTCAGGAGAGAGAATGCAGCTTTAACACATGAAGCTTTGACTTCTATACAACCAGAGGAGTCGCCCCCTGGTGGTCAGGAGAGAATGCAGCTTTAACACATGAAGCTTTGACTTCTATACAACCAGAGGAGTCGCCCCCTGGTGGTCAGGAGAGAGAATGCAGCTTTAACACATGAAGCTTTGACTTCTATACAACCAGAGGAGTCGCCCCCTGGTGGTCAGGAGAGAGAATGCAGGTGTTAAGACACCGAGTTAAGGAGCCGAGTGTGGGAGCTCACATTTGCAGGGTCCGATGTAGTCCAGGTGCAGCTTGTGGCCCTTCTTGGTTCCCTCCAGGGCGCACTTGGTGGCGAAGAAGTGGCAGGAGGTGTCGAAGGTCTTGTTGTCGGTGCCGCAAACCTGAGAGGGGAAACGCAGACGGGTGAGTTGTACGTTAAATACGGATTTTACAACTTAAAGAAACGGCCGATTTCTTTTTCAAACTCACGTGCTCGAAATCTCCCTCGGCCGCCGGGCAGGTGGAGGCGTCCTGGCACACGCACATGGGGGTGTTGCTGTCGTCGACCTCGCACACTTTGCCCTTCTTGCAGTGGTGGTCCAGGCAGGGGTCTGTAGGAAAAAAAATAAATAAAATAAAACATACGGATGCAGAGTTATTTCTCAGGAAATGACAGTCTGGTCCTGCAGGGCCGTGTTTATAGCAGAAGACAACTCAAATGAAATGGTTCACATGTGGGAGGATTATTAAGGCAAGTGTGTGCCTGTTTGTATAGCTGCTGTTTGGTTAGACAGAACATTACAACCCTGAAAATGCTGCTTAGTGAAAAACACAGAGTCCTGGAAAAACACTGATATTAAAAAATGCAAATCAAACTGTTAGACGGGAGCAGAGCTGTGGTGTAGTTTATATACTTACAGGTTCACTTTAAGGAAAGAGACTGCAGTACTTTATATTGTATTTAAATAAAAAATACATTTTAAGAGGCATTTGACCAGAAACATTATATTGTTGGGCCCAAAAAAATCTAATTTTAGTACCAAAATATGACATTTATTTACAATATTTATAATAATAGTGTTTTTAAGGAAGCAGGTTTAGAGACAAAGCTACAAGCTTGAAGTTTCTGTATTTGAACACTAATTGATTAAAAACTAATTTACCCTTTTTTTTTTTAGATATTTCCACCTTGTTTTACTGAAAGTAATATAACATTATTGACCTACACTTTTATCTTATTGCATTTCTCTGACTATTTTGTATTTATTGAAGCACTAATGTGATATTACAACATGTAAAGAGTACATATTATTAAAAAAAAAAGGACGTTTCTTTTTGGGTGTTAGTTAAATGCAATACATTTACACTTTGAACGGAGTACTTTTCTTTTTTTTAATTGTGGTATTTGCTGCTTTCAAAGGAAGTAGAGGAGTCGGGGCGAAGCCTTGGAACAGAAGTAAACGTCGGTACACGTTGTACAGACGCTCTTCCTGCCGAGCTACTTAAAGCCAGCCGGAACGTGTAATTACAGCCGCTCTGTTATTATGGGATGTCTGAGGTCTTCACCGAACGCAGCTGGAGGACGTGCGGCACATTCGTACCTGGAGTCACGGAAAGCGCCTCAGTCTAAAGCGTCGACGAGGTCAGGGGACGTTTATTTATTTATTTATTACTCGCTCGTAAAAATGAATAAACAAATATGAACTTTTTCACATTTTTTAACAAATAGTTAATTCTCTTATTTTTGTTTACACACAGCTGACTGAATACTAGAAACTTTAACTTGTCATTTGATTTACTGTTATTATAAAAGATTTAGCTGCTTTCAGTATTTCTTATTTTAAAGGTACTACATGTTGTTCGGTTGTGAAAAGAATAAATTAATTGATTGGAAAATTGAACAATTAAGGGAACATTAGTGTGTGTACTTTTATTGTTGTTTTATTGTCCATCAGAGTAGAAAACCTCGATTTACCAAAAACATGAACGCATCACAAGAACATTTAAAGATACGATACTTAAAGTATTAAAACACAAAGTTAAATGGCCCGAGAACAACATTTTTTTTTTTTTTTTAATATAAATATGTTCACAAAGTCACATTTTGGGATCTCATGGACAAAATCCTGGCCCCCATAAGGTAAACAATTAGTTTTTTAGGGTAAAAGAATTTTACACATCGGGGAGAGAGGAGGGTGGGGGGGGAGTGGGGGGGGGAATACATAACACGAAAGTGAGACATACTAGCCTAGAAATATTTTGCAACAAAAACTATTCAATTGCAACAGTTTTTCAGTAAAAGGTTTAAATATATTTGTGCAGGAAGAAGAATAAAACAACTGGGATCCCATCGTCTGTCTGAGGTTAGCTGTTGTTCAACATGAAGCTACTTCAGGAGGATTTTTTGAGTTTCCTTTTAGTGACGCGCTCTGAGTGACTTTGAGTTCCCTCTGGTAAACAGATATGCACCTTTCACAATAAAAGCCCCAGACATAAACACGTCTGGGGCTTTTATTGTGAAAGGTAAGAATGAAAGGAGTGGACCTGGCCCACGTAATAAAGGTTCGGACTACGGAGCCTCTGTGTTGTTGCACAACATAATGTGCATTTTACATATGTCCTATATATATATATATATATATATATATATATATATTTGTGTGTGAATTGATGCAAGTCAATGGAATGTCATCTCGAGTGAAAAAAACAAGTTTACTTGTGTTTTGCAAACTCACTCTCGGTGAAAACTTCTTCTTCTTCCTCTTCAACGATCTCGATGGCCTCGTCGAACTCTCCGATCTCGATCTGCACGGGGTTGGCCCCGACCTCGGGCTCCTGAGGGAACGGCAGAGGTCAAAGGTCGGGCCGTAAGCCGCTTAAGCTTTTTTTTTTTTGAGTCGCATGCAGAGGAATTTTAATACAAAGCGATTAGAGGCAAGAGAGAGAAACAAAGTGATGAAGTTTTCTCGCAATAAATTCTCTCCGGGTCTATTTCTGCACGACGTCCACTTAAAGGAAAACCGCGTAAATATCCCTGGTTTTCCTCAAAGTTTAAAACGTCACCGCTAAAGAAGGTTCCTCCCCGGAGGCCAAACGGAGTCTGGGAGCGGCGAGACCAGAATGAGTCCAACAACAACAACAAGCAGCTGGGTCCACATGTGGTGAAGCCATGAGGAACGCAACGGCTTCCTGTCGCCACCGGATAAAATTACCAGCTGTGGGATCTCTGGTCCCGCCGGACATCTGGAGCATGGAACGCAGGGAAACGTTCTCATGGAGACGGTTTGGGAGTTTAGTTAAATTTCTTTTTGCTTCTCCCGTTGAGGCAAAAGGAGGGAGGGGTTTTTGTGTTTGCATCATTCTGTTGGTTGGAAAGATTCGTCTCGAGCCACAAGAGGAATAACTGGCGTTTGGTGTTCGGAGTTTTTGGGGAAAAGGTTTCCACCAATCACAGATTAAGATCTTTGTTGAGCTTTAAAACTGCTCAGATTGTTTTAATCTGGAGTTTTCGGGACCCGAAAACGAGTCCCCGTAAAAAAATCAGAAAGGTCACAATGCGAATAATAAATGAAAATAGTTATGCTGAACAAAATCCTGTTCATTTACTTCAGATTTGTCTTTGTTTTTTTTGCCTTTTTACTCTGAAATACTGCAGATTTTCACCTCTTCAGGCAAAAGAAACTCAAAAGCAGACATTCCTTTTCCCCGACCCATCGAACATCAGGTCTCCTGGAATCACGGCCCACTAAAGGCCTCTGTGAGCAGAAACTACATCAATACATTCTCAGTCAGCGATTCTAGTTTAATTTCCACTCCTCGCATTTAGTCCCCGATGCCTCTGTGACGGATCGATTGTCTGAACGAGTTCTTCTCCAGCAGCGTCACACGATGGAACGCCGCTGAGCTCCTTTTGGCCTCGGAGCCGAGAACCAGCAGAACCGGATCATCTCCCCGAGCAGCTGAAGCTAATCTCAGCCAAGTCCAACTCAGACCAGAGCAAAAGTATTTGGGTCCAGTTTCCCAAAACAATCAGGGGAACAACAGTGAAGAGAGGCGAAGTCTTGACCTTGAAAAGGGTGTGTATTTGTTTTATCCAAATAAGGCCCCATGTGGGAAACTTTGCCTCTCTATGAACGTAACACAGCTGGGCTTTTATATTTGAGAGGATAATGCCTCATCTGCATATTTAAACGGAACATTTCATAAAGCTGGTTAAATACAAAAAAATAATTGTCCTGGTGTAAGAAATCATGGTTTCACCCGCCTCCTCTTTAGTTTCCATAATCTCAGCTTTTGAGGAGAAAATAAAAAACATCTGGACTGACCTCAGCAATTGGCTCCTCGGTTACCAGCTCTTCCTCGATGGGCATCTCCTCAGTCTGGAACACACACACACACACACACACACACACACACACACACACACACACACACACACACACACACACACACACACACATTATTACTTCTGCACGTGAACACACTCATAGAAAAAAACGACCCTTGAGTGAAGCAGACAATGACCTCACCACGCAAACACTTTGAATCGTCACGCACATGAACACTCGGGGGAGCAGACTTGCAACAAGAACACACACTCACACACACACACACACACACACACACACACACACACACACACACACACACACACACACACTCACAGAGGAAGTGCACGTGGAAAGGAAAACACATAGGGGAAATTCACACGTGAACTGATGATCACAGAGGAAAGGAGAAAGGAGGAGAAGCTCAGGAAAACCAACAAAGAGAGGAACATGCTCATAAAGACAAAAGCAGAACACACACACACACACACACACACACACACACATAGGATCACTTACAGGAGCAGCCATGGCGTGGCCAGCCAGGCACAGGAGGAAGATGATCCACACCCTCATCTTCTCAGTCTGTGGAGACAAACAGACGGACAGAGTGAGCTTATTAGTTTATTATTATTTAAATCGTGACGTTCACACAAACTATTACGAAGCCACAGCGCATGAACTTTGATCTAGATTCACGTTTGCTTCGCTGTATTTTATTCAACTCCAAAAACAGCGTCATATAATATTCATAAGGTGATTGTTTTACACAATCTGAAATTAGAAATATTGTCTTTAAATGTTGAAATAATTGAGTGTTGAGTCTTAAAAAGGCACCAAAAAAAGGGTTATTTAAATTTTGCAAAGGGGTCCTCAGTGGGTTCCCTGAGGAACACCGAGATGCTGAATAAAGCTTTTTTTTTAGAGCGCAGACAGAAGTGGGTTCAAGTATCAAAATGTTTTAGGATTGTAAGTGTATCAGCATGTCAGTGCACATGTATTGACACAAGTCTATATTTTATCTTCTGATTTACTTGCTTTTGTTTTGCACTCTGCAACTTAAACTTCAAAATAAACTTAATCAGGAGAAGTAGTTGAGGTAGTTGTGGTAGTTGTAGTATAGTATTTATCACAAAAAAACACGAACAAAAATGTCTGTTTGGGCCAATCTGTTGAAAATACAATATTTCTTTTACTTTCTCCATTTCTAAGATTTCTTTTTTTTTTTTACTCCAATAAAATGAGAACAATCAGTCTCAGGATTTGTTAATAACACGGACCAATGAGAAGAATCTGAAGTAACAACCGGCTCATGAAGCCCTGCGACCGAAGCATCTGGACCCAGCTCGTAACACAGCTCCCTCTCACAGACGTATGGACACTCTCCAGTTCCCCAAACAAAAAGCCTCACTGTCCGCTTTGTTTACTGGCAGGTCGACTTCAAAATGGCCTCCGGCTGTTAGTTTGAAAAAGTCTCATCACTTCGTCCTCAGACGGGGGGGTTCCCTCTCTCTGGAGCATGAATCATGAATCAGAGCCAGAACACAGTAGCTGATTGCACCAACTTTGCCAAACACATGTTTACATTTGTTCTGGTGTGTGAGTAAGGGTGGCTGAAAGGGGCGGAGCCAGGCTCAAGTCCCACTAAGGGCTGTTTGTATAGCACTCGTAGTGACACGAGGCCTCTACCTACTTTCCTTTGTGTGGATCACAAAACCACAGAGAGAGAAATATGCATTTACTCTCTCATCAGGAACATATTCTACCACCGATAACAGCAAACTCCACCTCATATTCTCAAATCAAATCATTAAGTACACAAAGCCTGTTTTTTATTATTATATCACGATCAACTGGAGCCCGGGCAGCACTGTGTTTTCTATTTGTGAGACCAGTAACAATGTCATAATTTGAGATTTTTTTTAAATGTTGCCCCATTCTGAACATAAACCTGACCTGTAAACATGGTTGTTTCAGTCTTATGACCAATATTGTTCATGTACAGGAACAAACTTTCTTCCTAATCTATTTTTTATATGATTCAGCTGTATTTTTTTTGGGGGGGGGGTTATGCAGCCAATATTTAGTCCGTATTAATAAGTTAAGTTAATTTGTAATCGTACTCAATCGGTCCTAGACCACTTGCTCGACCGGGTCTCGGAATGATCGCAGCGAGAAAATCATTTCACGGTTTCAAACAAATATTTTGCGTCTTCTTCTTCTTCTTTTTTTTTTTTTTTTACACCAAAGCGCATCCATGTCAAGTTCACACACTCGGCTCTTCTTCGTCTTCACATGGAAAACGCTCCTTTTTGTTTTAATATAAAAGCGATGAGTCCCCTATCGGTCTTATCTCCTCTCCTCTCCATCTGATTGTCTGAGCGCCCGTTGTCGGGGTCTCCTCGGCCTCCATCGCGTCTCGTCTGGAGGACTGAATAAGGGCTTCTTTGTTCCATAATGGAGCGTGACACTGCTCGGTCTTCTTCCCTCTTTCTCTCTTACTTATCTCCCGCTGCACGTCCATTAAGTCAGCTGCTTGAACCCAGACATCCAGAAAGGATCTCCGTCCTCCGGACATCAAAGGACGTGAGGTTTCGTAGGGGTAAGTTAAAGAGTCTCCTCTGGGAAGATCAAAGGTCTGACTGTCATTTCATTCATGTTGTTTGCATTTGATATCAAGAAGACTCTATCTCTTGTCCGCTGTGAAGGGAATTCCTCCTGCAGGGCAACAACTCTCTCAACTCTCTGAGTTGAGAGAGTTTGTTCAACACAGTGAACGCTGCAGGAGATCAGCGGGGTTTAATGAGATCTACAAAACAGAGCTGGGAATAGTTGGAATTCTTGCACCTCGGATAACATCAACAGTAAATGGATAAAACTTCTCGTTGAACGTGAAAACTTTGGGTTTTCCCGACATGCAGCAGTTACAAACTCAGACCCAGGAGGAAGGAGAGTGAAGGAGAGATGAATTCCACGCCTGGAGGGAAACTGAAGGTGACATTTTGAGGTTGCTTGGCCGGTTGCCGGGCCGGTTGCCGGGCGTCTTTAAACCCGTCGGCGGGGCCTCTTGACACGCAGCGTCTGAATGGGGCGGCGTGTTTGGACAGGTGCAGAGAAAAAGGGTGAAGTTTGCCCGACAGCCGACCTTGAGCCGTTGACACGTTTTGACGAATCCCGAACGGTCCGTCGTCCGGACAACCAAATAATTATCCACCGTTAAACCTGCGGGCGCCGTTTTCTTCTGTTTCTCGAGCTCCAAACAGTCAGAGCGCGTCTTTTAGAAAAGGACAGGTGTGGAACCCCGGAGAATAAGACGCAGCATTCTTTCTCGGGAGCGAGTTCGTACACGTCTTCATCCAACAATGTCTCCAACAAACTAAGCTGCACGCTCCGTTACCTTCCCCCGGGGGAACGTTCCCATTTGAAACATTTGGTTAACGTTGTGAATAAAAACACAAACCGCAGTCTGCAGGTTGAGAGTCCACCACTCTGGAAGACGCCTCCTATTTGAAATCAATCATACGAGTTTTATTGTCTTGAATCCAGACTTCTTTTGAGTCTCCGTTTGGAGAAAACGTCTCGATTGCTGGAACGAGATTCGGTTCGATGACAGAAATAAAAAACTAACATGGATTATTCCTGTTTTCAATCTCGTGAATCTACGAAGACGTCTTTTTTAATAACGTTAAATCATAGAATACTTAATTTTGTGTCAAGATCACAACGGAGACACATCAGTGCGACGTGCTAAATTATGAAGGGAGCCTTTTATTTTGAAGGGTACAGGTTCTGTTGTCATACTTCCACCTTTCCAAGTGTTTTTATTTTATTCATGTATGTTTTTTTTCTCGACAATAAAGCCCGTCACAGACCTGCAGAGCGTTGAGTCTCAACATGATTACTGTTGCGTGGTTTTGTTCCACCTGTCAAAGGAAAGTAAGTGGAGGGGCAGGACTTTCACAATGGTGACCACTGTTCCCGCAGGGCCCGAGATGAGAAGTCATTAAGCAGTCGCTCGGACGTGGAAAATTACAGAAACGCTGGCAGAGGACGCAGACGGTGACGTCTCCAAACACCCCGCGCACAAGGACGCGTCTCTGTACTTCAGAAAGAGCTCAGCTTCAAAAAAAAAGAAAAGAAAACGAGGTGAAGTTTGGTCAAAAGAACTTCTGACGCACGTATGAGTGGCGTGTCCGGGAGTGAGAGCTCAATGAAATCAACGTTGCCATCTCCCAAAAAAAAAAAGTGCGGGGTCAGTATTTGAGTTGGAGGCACGAGGTTTTTTCCCGTCGCATGTCGGCTTTCACGTCTTCACCGATTGGTCGGAGAGCCGCCGGGCTCCTGCAGGAAAAGAGGAGGCCGGCGACAGCAAAACTAATTATTTTATTTGGAAAGCTGCTCTCGGAATCAAACAGGGCGCCGAGGCTAAAAGGGAAACTTCAGGCTCATGAAGGAGCTCCTTTTTTCTCCTGGAGTGTGTTTAATTTGGGAGGTTAGTCAGGTGAGCGGGTGTGAACCGGCTGAGGAGGGAAAACAACCTGCTCGCTCGCCGCTATCTGCCCCTCGCTGCTTCGGATGCCCTTTGAAAGAGGAATTCTTTCTTCTGCTCCTCGGTGACATAACAGGCCGGTTTGGAAAAACAACCTGCAGCCGGCCGGCTGCCAGCAAACAGTGCAGGCAAACAACACTGGCATGCAAATATTCAGGAAAGGCCCCCGAGAAGAAACAGTGATTTCCTCTGTCTGGGTTGAGATGTTTTTATTATTATGGGAGGAACCTTTGAAGTTATTGAAATACCCTCCAGATATGAGGTTTATTAAATGCTCTGTATTGTATGTAGAATGCAGATGGATGGTGTAGCAGTTGTGAAACATCAGGATTTAACCGTTTGTTTTCTTCATGATGGACGCGATGCTTTACATTTGCGTCCAAGATCTGGTGAAAAACCTCAATATTTCACAAGGAATGAAATGAAAGAAGATAAAGGAAACCTCCCTTAAAGACACGAAGTTATTATCAGAGGATCCTACCGCCTGAAAGAATACTTCACATACTTCACATGTTGAGTAAATCAATTACTCAGCTTGTGTTACCTCGAGGCTCCACGGTGAACGGAGGCTCAGAAAGTATTAGGAAAAGTCTCAGTGGATTGAAGTAAAAGAGGCAAAACTAAATCAAAACGTCCCTTTAGTTTACAAACATGCATTTTTAGAAAAAGAATTAAATACAGTGCTGCAGAAATAAGTCCTAAAACCCATGAGTCATAATTTTTTGCATTTTTGCTTTTGGTTAAATGTCTGAAATCAGGTCTGTGTTCAACACGAGCTGAAGAGATTTCAAGGTTTCATCCTCTGATATACCACATGTCAGTAAACGCTCCTCTGGTGAGTCTAGAAGCTTCTTTTATAAAAGAGTCTGAACGAGGACACTAGTCCTCCTTCAGCTCGAGTGATGTTAACTTCATGTTAACGTACTGCACCAGTTGTCTGAGTTTGTAAACTCGTGTTTTGATATAGTTTTGCTTTCGAGTTTTAAATTCATCAGGACTTTTCTCCGTTGCTCAGATTCTCCGTTCATGAGAGAAAAAACAAAAGTTTTCCTCAAGACTTCAAGGTCACGAATGAGGAGTGATTGATTTACTAAAGGTCATGTTTGTGGGAAGAAGTCTTCCTTTCAGGTAATTTGCTGCGATGGAGTCGATCTCCCGAGGCCTCCTTCTCCTTTTCAAACTGGACGGTGATTCAGTGTTAACACGAAACGGGAAAACAAGAGGAAGGAGCCTCTTCTTCGGAAAAGCCTCGCTTAATTATTTGTGGTCGGTTAAGAAAGACGCAGTCAGAACAAAGTGTTATGAAGTTATCGCACCAGATCGGAGGATTCTTCAAGCTCGGTCAATTCAGAGGTCGATCCCTCCTCGAGTGGCAATAAGACACCTGACATACTTAATCTCCCTGGAGAGTTCAGGGGGGGAACCCCTTTACGTTGCCCGGACAAAAAGCAGTTTTCAGAGATCAGTCAGGAAGCTCTGAGCACAAAGAGCACAGAGCAGGAGAGCCGAGAGGGGGGGGGGCGTTCATGGGAATAAAGAAAAGTCAGGATATCTGCAACCTGAGTCACTTGACCTCTTGACCTCTTTCCACTCAGGATTTGTTCTTTTGCTGTCACTGAATTTCCCTTTAGGCCACGAACAGTTTGCTCTGAGCCACTTTCCCTCTGCTTTATGATGATATTCAACATTTGTCACGGTTTAAGGCCAGAAATATTACATTGTCTCTTCAAAATAAAAGCCCAACGCTATTGTTTCTCAGTCGCCAGACGTGACTTGTGAATTTAAAGCAGAAAAATAGTGCTTTCATTTGGCTTTGATTGCACTTTGCTCTCTCTTCTCTTTGTGTGTTTTTACATTACTGTTATAAGTGTGATTGTACATCTTGATGCATCTCTGCAAAGATAAAATGCAAAACACAACACGTTTAAAGCTCCAGAGAAAATAAATGTTATATATATATACATATATATATATATATATATATATATATATATGTATATATATATATATATATGTATATGTATATTTGTTGCCCTTGAATCACTAATAAGAGCGGTTCAACCGGATCAAGAATGAGTTTCCATGATGTTTTTTACAATGTTGGTTTGAAATAAATAGAAGCTTTGTGGAGTCGTGATGTCATCGCTGGGCGGACAAACAAAAGAGTTTCTGAGCAACTTCTAAAAAACCTGAAGCCACTGAGGTTTTTCCGTCTCACGGTGTCTCTCCTCCACACCTCAGCTCCGTCACTCTTTCCACCTTTTATTTTTCTCGGACTCACGACTCCGTTATCCTCCCGTCTCCGTCTGCTTTATTATTTTATTATTTAACTTTATTATTTAACTCTCTTCCCAGTGTTTCTCTCCTCGATCTCTTTCGTTCTCTGTGCTGACGTCAGACTCCAGATTCTTCTTCTGCACGCTGAGTTCAGACTGAAGCACAATCCTTACTTCCTGTCGGGGGATTGGAACTTTTTCTAGAGATTGCCAAGCTGGCCTGTTATTTCCCAGCATCCTCGGCTCCAACGCCGACACCCTCCCTCCCCTGCCCTTCTTCCTCCTCCTCCTCCTCCCACTCCCCACTAAACCTGCCACCTCAACAATCAGAGACGCTCTGCCTCCTCCTCGCTCCTAAAGGAGACGCGTTGTCCCTCGGTCCTCCTGGACAGGTGGGACGGACGCGGTGAAGGAGAACTTCATTTTTCAGAGCACAAATAATCTGTACCACAACTTGCAAAGAGGAAATCACAACTTTACTTGAGATTATAGTTTTTCAAAGATGCAAAATCGCATCAAAACGTGAACAGCAGCATCATGTGACTTCGATAACGAAGGTCTGGAACGAGCGTAGGCGCGGAATATTTGCTCTTAATAGAAATACATTGGGAAAATATGCAGATACAACTAAACTGCTGGACACGCGTGTCATTTGTATCGAGGACCGTGATTGGCCTCCGAGCCAGTTGTGATGTCACAAATCATCTTGAGTTCAAAGTCATGTCTGAGGAGAGTGTTTCTGCACCGTGAAGCTCAAACATCCACGTGAAGGAACAACATGTACAGGACGTGTTTTATAGCGGAGGGGAACTTTAAATGTACTGTCACGTCTTTTAATTGCTCTTTTAATCCATTGTTCATCAGCTGTTGTTTGTTTATTTGGAGGGAGAAGCTAGCGCAGGTTTGAAAAATCTGTTTTCAACAACCGGCACACCCAACTCCTGCTCAGCCTACTGAAGAGAGACTTTCCACCAGATGTTGGAACCTAACATAACCCAACACTTCACCGCGAACAAAATGTACAGACACAAACCGAGGGCCGTGGCATTTTCCAAAAAGACAACAAATGAGCAGCCGAAACTTCATGAATAAACTCCGACAAGCTGAGATGGAAACACACAACATGTAACGGGTCTGAAGACAAATCAATGGCAACAGAACACAGACTCTCAGGTCCGGCTCGTTCCAGTTCATCCGCGAAGGCGTGGGCTGGGCTTCAGCATGGTCAACGCATCAAACTGGGGAGAGGACAACAGGAAGAGAGCCAAAAAGCAACTGTTGCCACATCGCCGGCTGCAGGATGAAGAGTTTCAAACTAAAGCCCTCTCCTCCCCGAGGCCGAGCCCAGAGCGGCGAAACACTCCAAGGCATCTGACCTAACTCACGGAGCGCTTTAAACAGCTGGTGACCGATCGCCATGGCAACCCGCATTCCTTTACATGGGAGTAATCACAGAGAGGGAGAGAGAGAGAGAGAGAGAGCTGGGGGATGAAGGGAGGGAGACAGGGAGGCAGGGAGGGAAAGGAGAGAGATTTGTCGGAGAAAGGCTCCCATTGCTCTATCATGGGGGCTTTGTTGTAATCCCATCCACCCCCACTCTTCCTCCTCCTCCTCCTCCTCCTCCTTCCCTTCTTTCTTTACTTCTGCTCAGTTACTCTCTTTTTTCCCAGCGATCCCTCCTGCAGAATCCCTGACCCAAACTGGGAGATCTTCACCAACAAAAGACTGAACTCTTAAGTTGTGCAAAGCATTCGTTATCTGACAGGAAATATTAGGACTAAAAACAAAAGCCTGTTCAAAAATTGAACTGTGTCTGCATCGCCCCCCCACCCGAGCTTTAACCCCCCTCCTCCTCCTGTTGCCGATGTGGCACACAATTACCTGCCCAGAGAAGGAGTCCTCACAACCAGCTTGTTTACCTGCAGTGATTTCCCCCGCAGCTGTTTTGGCTAATGACAGAGGAGGCTGTTCTCTGGGGCGAGGCCTCGGGGGCCGGGGCCTCGGGGGCCGGGGGGTTAAACCACCCGTCCGACATTTAAACGTTTAAATGGTGTAAAGCTGCTGGACAATCTGTTGTGAGAGGTTTTATTTTGTCAACTGTCCGTGGTGAACTTTGTGGCTGACTTTGCTCAGACTTGCAGAAAAAGCAGATTTTACTGACAAAGAAATGTGAATTAATTTTCGAAAAAAAAAAAAAGAAAAATTTAAAAGAAAAACTTCAGCAGGATTATCCCCAAAATAACTAAAACTAAAAGTTTGCCACTAACTTCTCCCCCTCCATGAACACAGACCTGTGTCACGTGACACGCGAGAAACAGTCAGAGTGAGAGCTCTTACCTTTTTCTTTTATCTTCTCAGAGCGGAGACAACAGGAGAGCAGTCAGCTGTGAGCGGGACCAGGACGATCTAACGGGCTCAGAGCTTCACACGGGAGACGTTTCCAGTGGGACGTCCCAGCACAGGCCCACAGGCCCCGCCCCCACAGGCCCCGCCCCCCCAGGCCCCGCCCCCCCATCCTCTCAACCCTCCCATCGCACCCTCTCCCCCTCGGCCATGTGGCCGGAGCCTCATTCTGTGGTGTAACTGAGCAGCTACACTTTAAAAATACAGACGTCAGGTCCAACCTCGTTCTCTGTTTTTAAACACAATTAATTACTAATTCACCATCGAATGCATCCATTTTAAATTGTTTTGTAACTTAGTTTTATGAAAATCATATATTATTAACGTCTAAGCCAAAGAACCACAGAGAAGTCTGAATTTTAAATATTATTAAAATAATTAAAATAATTATTATAAATAATTGACTATGTGACTGGATATTTCTCGACCCTAATCTTAGTTTTATTACGACGCTCTAAGGAGGGAGGATGTGCACCCGAGAGGTTTTTTTGAGCAATTTTATTTTCTAACAAGTATAATGCGTTTGCAAAAACATCTCAGATTTGAATAACCCAGACTTTAAGTATAATTTAATGACAGTTAAATAAATACCTGTAAATAATGTTTAATATTAAAAAAATAACCACAACCCCGTCAGCAGGATGTCGTTGTTTATCACAGAAACGGCACCAGAAATACCATCTGTGACATCTTTTATGAAAGGAGGGGGGCGGAGGGGGGGGGGGGGGTGAAGGGGGGAGGAAGGAGGAAGGAGGAGAGTGGTGAAGGGGGGAGGAAGGAGGAGCATCCTCCTCCAGGTTTCTGTTGCCGTCACACGTCTTCTTGCTGCATCCGGCTCCAGAAACCCTTCGTCTCTGTCGTCTCCTGCTCTTCTTTCCTTTTTTGTCTCCTTCTGCTGCTCTTCTTTCCTTTTTTGTCTCCTTCTCCTGCTCTTCTTTCCTTTTTCGTCTCCTTCTGCTGCTCTTCTTTCCTTTTTTGTCTCCTTCTCCTGCTCTTCTTTCCTTTTTCGCCTCCTTCTCCTGCTCTTCTTTCCTTTTTCGTCTCCTTCTCCTGCACTTCTTTCCTTTTTCGTCTCCTTCTCCTGCTCTTCTTTCCTTTTTCGTCTCCTCCTCCTGCTCTTCTTTCCTTTTTCGTCTCCTCCTCCTGCTCTTCTTTCCTTTTTCGTCTCCTTCTCCTATAACGTTCTCTATTAATTCTCTCCATCTCCATCCTTCTGTCCTCCGTCTTCTTAGGAAACAAGAAGAACCTCTTTTTCTTCTTCTTTCAGACGGAGGTCCTCCAGGTGGTTCTTCTCGTCCTCCACCTGTTCTGATTTCTTCCGTGTTTGAACAAATATCTAAAAGGTGGAATTAGAGATCAATAAATTGCAACATATTAAATCACGTGCGTTAATTAAACATTTTTAACATGCTATTTATTATTAATCTGAATGAATGCATTAAATGTGACACTCTTGGGCACCAAGCTTTGGATGACCATGGATTTGGATCAAACACCAGTAACTAGTACTGCTCTACTTCCACCTACTTATATTGTTTCAGAATTAAACACGCGTGTGGAATATTAAACATATTTAGGTTTTTTTCCAACGATATCTGTGCCAACTAAAACATGAATAAGATATTTATGGTTTTCTTGAAGCAGCCAAACTATTTTTATTAATGTTCGGGAAAGGTTGTGGTCTTGGTTAAATACTGAATAAATCAACACGGACTCGGACAGCATCACAGCCAGCAGCGAACACTCCGCATGGCCTCCCCTCCCGCGGACCGCCACACGTCTTCAGGCCTTGAGGTCGTCACACGACTTCCTAAATTGGGAATAAAAGCTTCCTGTGGACGTAAATCACGAGTGTAAATATGAACGGTACTCGCAGGAGAGAGCAGTGCACGGGTCATTCTCCACGCTCCGACACGCCCCTCTGCCACGCTTCCATGTTTCCACTTTGCCCTCCTTCTCAAAGAGGTCAGAGGTCAAAGGTCAAGCTTGGTAGGCCGGACAGCGGTCGTGGAGCCTGGTGGGGATTCAGAGTCTTGGTTTTGGGGCCAAAGACACTGCAGTTCCATCAGCAGAGAGAAGACATTGAAGGTCCACGCGTTCTCTCACGACACAATCTGACTTATTAATATTCATATCTTTAACCTCACAGGTCTGACATTCACATTCACGGCTGTTTTATGCTTCTTTCTTTTTTTTTTTTACTAAATTACTTTGTGACTTGTGCAAAATACTCGCCTGTGAATAATTCGTATAAAAACTATTCATACAGCCAGAGAAGCAAATTTGCGATACAGCTGCAACACTTTTTTAATAAAAGGTTTGTATAGACAGGTCCGAGGCTGCAGGTGAAGCCGGATCTGGGTCTGTGCACGGTGGACTGGTCTCTGCTGGATCTGGGTCTGTCCACGGTGGACTGGTCTCTGCTGGATCTGGGTCTGTGCACGGTGGACTGGTCTCTGCTGGATCTGGGTCTGTGCACGGTGGACTGGTCTTTGCTGGTTCTGGGTCTGTGCACGGTGGACTGGTCTCTGCTGGATCTGGTCTGTCCACGGTGGACTGGTCTTTGCTGGATCTGGGTCTGTGCACGGTGGACTGGTCTCTACTGGAGTCTGGTCTGAAGGAGGTTCTGGTGAACCTGCATGATGTCATCTGGTTTCACCAGAATCCGACCCGGTGGCTCCGATGAGGAGCTTTAAGAAGAACTCTCTAGAACCAGACCATCTTCTCTCTGGTGGTCTGGTTACTGATGGAGGTCTAGAGAGGACCAGGACTAGACTGAGGTCTATAGAGGATCAGGACTAGACTGAGGTCTATAGAGGACCAGGACTAACCTGAGGTCTATAGAGGACCAGGACTAACCTGGGACTGGTTCACAACCAAAACCTCCCAGTAACTGTAAGTTTACTTAAACCATAAATAAGCCGAGTGACAGAAGGTTTCTCTGAACAGCAGGTATTCCACATCTAAATGGAATTTAATGCGTGATAGCGGTTTTATATTTCCCAGACATGATGCATGAAGTCTTGAATTTTTATTGTGTAACTCATCAACATTTCACAGCTCTGAGGCCTCGGCCTGAGATCCCGGCCCTCCGTCACTCTGTGAAAACATTCAGTCCTCCGGAGAGTTCACAGCACACCTCCATCCTGTGGAAGCTCAGAGTCAGGCTGCAGGCACCTGCCTCCCTCCAGATCCAGATCCCCTCCCTCCACCCGCTGGTGAGCTGGTCTTCCTCACTCGGGGTCGGAGGATTGCTCCTGTCTGTTCCCACAGGGCTGATGTGAGTAACAGCTGGATGGGAGGGAGGGAGGGAGGGAGGGAGAGGTGGTGAGGGGTGGGGGGAGGGTGGGGGGGACAGAGCTGCGATGCAACGTGGCGTTTTCCATTCTGCCTGGAAGCCACAGTCCAGCCGACGATGAGGAGCAGGAGGAAGAGGAGGAGAGGGGGGAGGAGGAGGAGAGGGGGGAGGAGGAGGAGAGGGGGGAGGAGGTGTCGTTATACCGTGAGACTCTCTCTCTTCCCCTCCTCCCACATTCACCCTCTCTTTCTTACTTTTTCCTGCCTCCCTTCTTTTATTTCCCTCTCACACCCTCTTCTGACTGTTCCCCTCACACCTCTCTCTCTCTCTCTCTCTCTCCCTCCCCCCCTCCCCACCTCTCTCTCCCTCCCTCCCTCCCCCCCTCCTCTCTCTCTCTGTATACGTGGCAGTTGTCTCTCTGTTTGACTTAACGTGTCTCACAGAGGTGAGGAGCTGCAATTATGTTTTCTCCACTGCGGCTGAATTATCCATCTGCAGGTTTTTAATCGTGTTGAGACGTGAAAAGACCAGAATACCATAACATCACTTCACGTGTGCGCCCAAAGCAACATGAATGAAAACTTTCTCTGTGCCACATCATACACTCAAATAAAATAACTGAAAGAAGGACAAAAGATTAATCCGTTTGGGTATTGAGAACAAAAATAAATCCATATTTTGGTTCTGAAACTAGAGAGAACTTTCTCTCATTCCACCTTTAAATGATAAGTATTTCTTCCACAACAAACTGTAGCTGCAGGTATAGAGCATTTGAAACGTTACGTATTATTATGACATCACAGGGCCTCGGCAGAAGCTGAATGGATTCATACACCTGAGCTCCTGCTACTGAGACAAAAGATCTTTCCACAGTGCTGTCGTCTGTCCAGTTGTCCCCAGCTCCTCCTCCTCTTCCTCCTCCTCCTCCTGCTCCTCCTCCTCCTCCTCCTCTTCATCCTCCTCCTCTTCCTCCTCCTCCTCCTGCTCCTCCTCCTCCTCCTTTTCATCCTCCTCCTCTTCCTCCTCCTGCTCCTCATCCTCCTCCTCTTCATCCTCCTCCTCCTCCTGCTCCTCCTCCTCCTCCTCTTCATCCTCCTCCTCTTTATCCTCCTCCTCCTCTTCCTCCTCCTCCTCCTGCTTCTCCTCCTCCTAATCTTCATCCTCCTCCTCCTCCTCCTCCTCCTCCTCTTCATCTTCCTCCTCCTCCTCCTAATCTTCATGCTCCTTCCTCCTCCTCCTCCTAATCTTCCTCCTCCTTCCTCCTCCTCCTCTTCATCCTCCTCCTCTTCCTCCTCCTCTTCATCCTCCTCCTCCTCCTCCTCCTGCTCCTCCTCCTACTCTTCATCCTCCTTCCTCCTCCTCTTCTTCCTCCTCCTCCTCCTCCTCCTAATCTTCCTCCTGCTCCTTCTACTCCTCCTCCTGCTCCTCTTCCTCCTCCTCCTCCTCCTCCTAATCCTCCTCCTCCTCCTCCTAGCTGTCTGCTCCCTTTGTGGGCTTACAAGCTGCTTTCTAACCTGCTTCCCAGCTTCATGGATCTTGTGTTCAGCTCTTTGTTCCTCCTGGAACGTTTAGGGGGATGCACGAGCAACAACAATAATCAGAATAAAGACCATATCAACGCTGCATGATAGTCGTGAGACGTGTCTCATGTTCAAGATCCCCAACACGCCGCGACCACCTGTTGCGTGTTCCAGTAGCGTTCAAGACAACGTGCTGAAAACAAACATTCATGTCACGTTGTAAACATGTCCAGAGAGAAAGCATGATGTGTAATTAGACATCAACGGGTCACAGCTGCTTTCACTTCTCACGCGTGGAGTCGACTCTGACATTCGATGATGGACGACAACACCCACTGGAGATTTGAGATACAGCAGGATAATATATTCTAAAAACTCTTTATTCTGTGTCGTTTTTATTTAATTCCCCCCCCCGCTGCTCTCCAGGCTCACCTGTATGTTTAACGTGCAGTAAACCTTCAGGGTAGACAGATTAATTAAACCCATAACAAACATCAAAGCCTCTTTTTTAACCACTATTTCCTCTATAAAGTCTCACCGGCTCCTAAAATGATTACTACTGTACGCGGGACAGGAGGCCTTTTCACTTTGATAGTTGTTTTGCCTTCAGTTAAACTGGGCCTCTTCCTCCTCCTCCTCATCTTCCTCCTCCTCCTCCTCCTCCTCCACACACAGCAGCAGAAACACGCACCCAAAATAAATTCTTGGTCTTATTTTAATGGGATAATTTTTTTTTTGCTTATGTGAACAGACTTCGAGGTGTCAATGACGTGTTTGTCGTGCAGCGGCCTCTCATTGGTCGACCAGACAGAATGGAAATTAAATTAGAAACAGAAAACTTCACAGCGCCCTCGAGAATTAAACTAAATAAGGAGAAGCATAAGATCCAAATACAAGTTGATCAGTTTAACAGAATTTAATTTTTTTTATAGAAGTCACAATTGATACATTTCAGGGAAAATTGATTATTGAAGATGAATTTTGTTGAGTTGAGTCCATTTTTTAATTTTTTTTAATTTTTTTTATTTATTATTTTAATTGTAACACGTTTAATTCAAGCACAAGGACCAGATGTGTTTAGTGTTTGTAGCGAAAAACTAATTTACAACTTTGAAAGCCTTAAATATAGAAAAAAGAAAAGACATGCAAATACCACAAAAAACATACGTAAGATACAAAATACAGGTCGGTCCTCTTTTAGCCATGATTTAATACTCATATTAAAAAACATTATAATTGTTTTTGCAAAGTTTTGCTCCTTTAACAGAGATAACTGAAGGTCCAATCACAGTGAAAATAAAAGAGTATGAATATAAGTATTAGTAAAGTATCTCCTATATGCAGATAATCGGAGTACAAGTATGTATTAATACTTTATGGAGAAGTATATCGTGTGGTTGTAGTACGCGTAGTCCAGGATCTGAACGGCTGGATGGTTAAAACGTGACAAAGCGAAGTGTTAGTGCGTCAGAGGGAGGTCTGAGGTTCAGAGGATCCTCTGAGCCGCCACACAGAGACTAAACCACGAGGGAGGGATGCAGGCTGTCATTACGCGGCACGATGAGCTCACTGCCTTCTCTCCAGGTTTAGAGGGATTTTTAAAAGGACGCGCTGTCGGCCACCGTGGGCGTCCAAAAATAAATGTGAGGTCGGACCAAAATCTGCACAGGTGGTGACAGAAGGCGTTATTAATGCGCGTGGTTTTGGTTCTGTATCGCCCACAGATGCAATCAGCTGACGGCACAGTGTGGTTGAGATAGCAAATGGACTGATGGTCGTTCATATTTAAAAATCCTCTCGATGGTAGAAATGTTTTAAAATGTGCACACAGCCTTTAAGAAATGGTTTTGGTTCTTTACCATACGTCACAGTTTGGTGTTTGTCGTGTTTCACAAAATGAGGGACAAATAAGGACAATAAACGCCCGACTATATGTAACTTTTATATTAACAGTGGCCCCTGTGTCTTAAAGCTGCATTCTCTATCCTGACCACCAGGGGGCGACTCCTCTGGTCGTATAGAAGTCAAAGCTTCATGTGTTAAAGCTGCATTCTCTCTCCTGACCACCAGGGGGCGACTCCTCTGGTTGTATAGAAGTCTATAGAAAATGACTCTACTTCTCTTGATTTATTCCCTCAGTAAACATTGTAAACATGAGTTTATGTCTCAATCTCTAGTTTCAAGTCTTCTTCAATACAGCATGATGTTCATTTAGTAAATTATGGTCCATTTAGAGTCAAACAGACCATATAAAATGCTTTAGGGCGGGGCTACAAGGTGATTGACAGGTCTCTACCACGGCGGTGTCCGGTCTGGGAGTTGTCCATTGTTTTCATCTTAAAACTTTAACCCTTTAACTGTCTGTTTTCACTTCATGAAAGTTAATGGTAATATTTTTGGTCCCCTGAAAATTTTTGTATTCAGTGTTCTCTCGAGTCACTTTCGGTTGCATAAAACCAAGATGGCGACGAACCAAATGACGAACTCGAGGCTTCAAAACAGCAGTCCACTACGTCCTCTTCTTACTCACAGTCTATGGTCATTTACCTGAAAGACATTATTAGTGACCTGATAGTTAGTGGAAAGAATAGTATCTATCTAACCTTGGCTAAGATTAGAAACATCAGACACCTTACTGGTCACACCAGACCAGATGAAGCTAGTGTCTGTTTAAAAATATAACAGGCAGTCCATTATTAAACCACACATTACAAACTCTTTATTTAACTTTATTTTAAAGTCTCCAAAGACACTGAATATGTTAAGCTTCTAAAAAGTGTTTTGAATGATGCACAAGACGTCTGACGGAAAGGTGCAGCCGTAAAAAAAAAAAGTCAGTTTGTGTGTTTCACTCAGTGTAAACATCGTAACGGTTCAATGAAGAGCTGGAAGAATGATGGAAAATATAAACGATACCGTCAGGCAGCGTGGAGTTGAATACATTTTTTTTTAGGGTAGAAACAAGATGAAGCTGAGTTAAAGCAGCAGCTGCAGACAGTTTGGTGACGTGTAAACTGCAGCTTGGACACAGTGTTCTGACACACACACACACACACACACACAGACACACACACACACACACACACACACACAGGCAGAGGCTGGGACTGCATATAAAAAGTGCTTTCAGCTCCCGGCACATAAAACAAATCCTTTTATTTCCGCTTTGTCTCATTTCACGGAGGACGAGGTCCCGTCCTGCAGAACAGAGAGTACTTTGAGACCAAGGGGTCACGTTCACATAGAGGGCCTTAATTTCATGTTACATCATATATATTAAAACGACTCTCTTCAGTATGCTCCTGCAGAAATGATGAAGGTTTAGATAAAATAAATGGCATTAATTGCACAATTAAAGGAAAAGTGAGATATTTATTCTGTTTTTCGGATAAATTTAAGCTTTTATTACCTTCAGGGTTCAGAGTTTAGTATTTTTTCATGTTCTTTAAGCAAGAGGGAGGTCTTTAAACTTTGCTAAATTACGAGTTTTTACCACCAGTGAGACAAGAAATACAGAGTTTGCCCGAAAGGTGGCACCAGAGGGACGAAAGAGTGAGTGACCATGAATACATTATCTGAGACAGAAAAAATAATAAAAAAATGGACGTTTAAAGAATAAAAATAAGAATGACACTTTGGTTTTTGTACGAATTAAAGGCGCAGGATCTGAGATTGGGAGCATTTTGATTGCAACATGTTGAGCGGCTCACAGCTAACTGTGCTAACAGCGCTAACTGTGCTAACAGCGCTAACTGTTCTAACAGCGATGACGGTTCTAACAGCGCTAATGGCGCTAACAGTTCTAACAGCGCTAACTGTGCTAACAGTGCTAACGGTGAAAACTACAGCGAAAGTGCTGACAGAGCTAACAGTGTTCACCTGATGAGAGTAGTATTACTCTTCTCATCTAACTATCTACAAATAAGGGCATCTCTCATAATGTTGACCTATTCCCTGAAGATACACGTTCTACTTTTACATTCATTACCAGTTTAAAGTTGTCAGCCATCTTGTGAAACAACGACAGCCTCAGGCAGTTGGAGATATTTTTAGGAGTTTTCCTGCCTTCACTTGTTTTCCCTCCCAGGTTCGTACATGCTTCTCTGCGCGTTCAGCAAAAATAAAAAAAAAACACTAAATAGCAATCTAAGCTTTTAATCTCCGTCAGCAGAAGGAACGCAGCTAAACGCCAACACGACGCCAAAATGTCAGCCTTGTTACGGTGTCACCTCGGCTGCTGCAGCACAGTTCTCTCCATTCAGATGAAACCACATTCATTCAGATGAAACCACATTCATTCAGATGAAACCACATGCAGTACACGTGTTTATGTCCAGGTGCATGTATGCACATGTTTAATTATGACGTTCTGAGGGGCCTCTATGTCTGCGTTCATCTATTCCTTCCCTCGGGCTTGATGTGTCTCCTCCCTATCGTGTGCTCCGTGTACATTACACGCATCTCTAACGGGGACGAGATCGTAATCGATAGCAGGAATTCCAGATAGTCCGTATCACATTCCGATCTGATCTGTCCTTGCGCTCTCATTGTGAACCATCTGATCCAGATCCGGGCACTCTTTCAATTTTGGAACGCAAATCAAAACTGGAATCGCCTTCGCGCTCGCCAAAACAAAGCCCCCCCTCAACACCCCCCCCTAAAAAAAAAAAAAGAAAACCCGACACGGCACCGTGTTGTTGGTTCTGCCCCGGACGTGTCTCGACGCCCGGCCGCGCTTCACCCGGTGGTGCTGATTGGACCCGATGGGCCTTGTCGGGGCTTGTGTGAGCTCGTTGTTCGTCTCGTTTGTTCGTCTTGTTTGTTCGTCTCGTTGCACCTGTTTAGACGGGACGACTTACACTTGTGGGTTCGTATCAGGACGTGCAATACGGTGACCTCGGGGGGAACGATATGCAAAACAGATAAAGCTCGTAGGCTTTTTATTCAAGGCCCAGTGAGTGGAATGTAATATTCATAACTGTGTTTTCTTTTGTGTTTAATCACCTGAGAATCGTTGCATCAGTCAACGTGCAGATAGCTAACACATCCACCTGAGCACGGCTGAGGCGGCTAATGGTTACTCAGGAAGAAACACCTTCTTGTTCCACCGATGTTGTTGTTGTTGTTGTTGTTGTTAAGATATACGAAAGGTTTTCCCTCCATTTCTCATCCAACAAAAGTGTTTTCTGGTCTCAAATGAGCTTCAGCTCCAGAATAAAAAAAACTTTGTCAGAGGGTTCAAAATAAGAGTTGCAAAACATAATTCCATTTTTTTTTTTTTTTTATCCATCCAACAGCTTTGTTTTCTAGCATGTAGCATTATAAAGAGCATGGCTATCAACTTTTAATCTTATCTCCTTAAAAATAAAAATGTTTTTCTCCAACACATACTTTTCAGATGTGATAAGATGAAATAAAACATCATGTATCTGAAGGAAATTGCTGTGCAGCAGTTGCAACATAGAGATAGAGATAACAATAAGGTGCAAATACAAAATATAAATATACACAATGCAAAACCAGGTCGACGGTGTGCATCAGTCTAGTTGGGCTGCGTATAGATATTTATGTACAGTGTCAGACGTAGTGTGAGAGTAACTGGATGTTTTTACTCCCCAGAACAGGACGACGGAGAGGAAATCTACAGCAGAGACTCAGAGAGACGGGAAGCCGCGGGTCGGCGGGCTGTTTGCTCTCGTCAGTCAAACTGCACATTTTCCCCGACTGGCTGCAACCTCCTGGTGATGGGTGTGTTTGTTTTGGCACACAGGACAGGATCTGACGGGCCTGACTACACCCCCACCCCCCACCCCGCCCTCACCCCCACCCATGGGACACACACGTAAACACAGACTCATATATTAGCTGTTACTGGTCAGCTGAGGACAGAGTGTGTATATGTGTGTGTGTGTGGGAGGGTTTTTTAACATATGCTAATATGCTAATATGCTAATACGCGAAGTCGAAAACAGCTGACGGATACAAGTTGGGCCAAATCTGACAAATTAGAGCTGGTCATCCAATCCTGATCTCCATATCTGAACATTATAGATGACAGTTGAACATGGGATTCCCAAATCCATGTCCCATGTCACGGTCGGCGCTCCGGTTCATCCCGAAGTCGGGGGAAGGTTCACGGCTCTTCCACAGAAAACTGGGGAAACCCTTTTATTTATGGAGCTGGCTTTGTTGTCGTTGGATGTTATTTACATGTGTCGTATTTGAAAAGGCAAAATAAATCTGCAAAATTCAATAAAACGTCCTCATTTGCGCGTTGAAAGTTTTAACGCTCGCTTGAGGTGTTTTTTTGCATTAAACTCACGCTGACTGATCAGATGTGTCTGCTGTCATTATTCCTGGATATATATATATATTGTCTTTGTCTGCAGACAATATTAAACATACAAACAAATTCCTGAAGACTTCTCTCCTTTTTTCTATCGTAGATTATTAGACGGCCAAGCCAACTTGTTTTGTTTCCTTTTGGTAAACTCTGCTTCTTCTTCTACTCTGTTTACTGGCAGATTACAGCCATTTGTAAAGTTTAGCCTACAGCGCCATCCACTGACCAAACTATGCCGCCGAGCGTATTCACTCCAAACCAGTTTCAATAGTTTACTTAAATTTCTCTTGACAACTGAACGGGAACAGGACTATTAGCCCAACATGTCGCCCCCTGGTGGTCAGGAGAGAGAATGCAGGTGTAACACATGAAGCTTTGACTTCTATACAACCAGAGGAGTCGCCCCCTGGTGGTCAGGAGAGAGAATGCAGCTTTAACACATGAAGCTTTGACTTCTATACAACCAGAGGAGTCGCCCCCTGGTGGTCAGGAGAGAGAATGCAACTTTAACACATGAAGCTTTGACTTCTATACAACCAGAGGAGTCGCCCCCTGGTGGTCAGGAGAGAGAATGCAGCTTTAACACATGAAGCTTTGACTTCTATACAACCAGAGGAGTCGCCCCCTGGTGGTCAGGAGAGAGAATGCAGCTTTAACACATGAAGCTTTGACTTCTATACAACCAGAGGCGTCGCCCCCTGGTGGTCAGGAGAGAGAATGCAAGGTTAAGACACTTCAGCTTAAAGTTTTAGAACATTTTATTAACTTTTTTTCCAGGATATATAAATACATTATGCACATATTTAATACAAGCTCAGGAATAATTTATCCTGCTGTGCTTTGAGTCAATGGAAAGTTCGAGCCTGCTGTCACTTCACTCAAAAGAACATTCAGTAAAGTTCAACACACACAACAACAGTGTGTGAATCCCCGACTGAACGCTGCGACCCGCTGGTCAACATTAGCTCTGCAATGGAAGCAAACAGGCTGTGTTTGCTGCAGTAAATTACATTAATTGTATCAACTGTATCAACTGTGGAACAAATGAAGCCGGTGTTTGCCAGACGAAGTATATATATATATATATATATATATATATATATATATATATATATATATATATATATTCCAGTTACATGGTGAGTGTCAGTAGATGAATGCACTAAAGGTTTTCTCTTTCATAGTGGAGCTCGACTCAGTCGCACCCTCAGCGCTCTGTGGATTATGTGCCTTGCTCGAAGGCTGCTTCCCTGTGGATGCCGACACAGCAAACTGCTTCTCCCAGAAAAGAAGAATCCTCCATCAGACGCACTGAAGGGAGGGAGTGTTTGTGTGTGTGTGGGAGGGTAATATGAGGAATCCAGTGACTGTACTGACAACCCTGTTATCTGTGGAGTTTGTGTTGTACACAATGAGTCTCTGTTCGCCTCGGGGGCCGGTTCAGACCGAGGGGGCCAGCGAGGGTCTCGTTGCCCGCTGCAGCGCCTGTACGGAGGCTTCTCCAGCTGCACCACCTTTCCAGCCCCTCATCCACTTCTCTTGTTTACGGAGACTCATTATGATTCATTTAGCTTTATGGGTTTTATTTGTGAGGGCGATTCGTTCAGCCGCGTTAATGCAGATGATTCAGTACGTTATGGCTCTTTTTAAAAAGCACTTACAGATCACTTATGAGCCATTATTAGGAACATTTGGATGGCAGGTTGGGAAAAATCTCCCCTGACTTATTAGAAAGTGAGAAACAACCCTTGAGACATGTTATTAATAAGTTATACTATATACGGATCTATAAAGCTTGACACATTCCTAATTTACTCCATTAGCGTCCACCTCTTATAAACGTTCTGTGGTCACTGAACATGACATCCAAGGCGTCATGGAGCCCGTTGGCGACTGGTATAATGCACCATAAATATTATTCGGCATGTCCAAGGGAGCTCCTGCAATCAACCACAAGCTTTCACAAGCTTCTGCACAAACAGTAGATTCATACAAAAATAAAAAAGTACATCATAGGCAGAAGTTTAATTACAAATGTTTTGTGGTTTCATTCACAGAGTTATTGTACTTCATGGTGCATGGAGAACCTACGAGCTACATATATTAAATCATTTAGACTAGTTAAGCTAACTGGAGCTTTGATCTGCAAACTATTTGGATTATTTACGGTTCCACTCCATAATAAAAGGTCCCCGTCGTGGTTTTGCACGTTTTAGACCACTGGCATTGTTTTTATCCTCAAAAAATTGGATGTTGCAGCTTTAAATTAACACCTGAATACCTTCATGTGTATTTCACGTATATCTTTCTTATATCAGAATGCTTTGAAATGCATGTTGTCTGTTTCCGTGCATGGGCTGCTGGAATCCCCCTGATAACGTTTGTGACTTCATAACTTAACGGATACATGAAAACACTCATTTTAGGAGGAATCCGGGCCACGTGGGTCCTGTACTAACCGGAGCCCTCATTGAGGGGGTTCAGTTGGGTTATATTTCATAGCTGATGACGTGTCCGACATGAAGATATGAAACATTAAACTCAAGTTTCTCCTTATTTTTCTCCTGACAGATGTCTCACCTGCAGAGGCAGCCATGTTTTATTTGTGAGGATCTCCAGCATGAAGAACTGCTACTAAATATATCATTCTTACCAACTGAGTCTCATTTCTTCACACTTGAGCTCTTCGGTGAAGATGAAAGAGGCAGCATTTAAAAAAATAAAGATAAATTAAAAAAAAACAATTAAAAGCTCTCAAAAAAGTGGGCACATCTTGATCACGCAGCGCCACCTGGTGGGTTATTGAGTTATTGTGCAAACCTGAACAATCTCCCTCCTGCAGATTACAGTGAGAGCAGGGGAGGTGCAGCGTGTCGCCTCCTCACGCGTTAAGCTGGGGAGAGAACAGCTTTCATATAACAGCTTTCATACACTTTCATATAACAGCTTTCATATAACAGCTTTCATACACTTTCATATAACAGCTTTCATATAACAGCTTTCATACACTTTCATATAACAGCTTTCATATAACAGCTTTCATATAACAGCTTTCATACACTTTGATATAACAGCTTTGATATAACAGCTTTGATATAACAGCTTTGATATAACAGCTTTCATACACTTTCAGTAGGAACAAGATAGCACAGGGTGCTGTGTGTGTTTATATATAGATATCTCTATATAGAGATATCTATATAGCTATATATCTATATAGCTATATAGATAGAGAGCAGAGAACTGAAGAAAACGTATGAACATATTATTTCTGGGTTGGTCAAACTACAGCCATAGTCTGCTGACTAGTTTTGTCTGCATATTGTCTGAAAAGATGATCACCATCATCATTTTTACTTCTGTTTTTTTTTCTTTCACTTAATGTGGGAGGAAAAACATTCCCTTGAATATACAAACTTGCACATCTGATGTCACACATACATGTTTGCAGAGAGCTGCCTGTGAGCTTTATTTACTTAACGTCTCGATGATGAAGCATGCAGCTACTCTGCATCTCTTTCTCATCTGGTGTTCAGATAAACATGCCGGAATGATGTTCCACCAACGTAACTCTGCTCAACTACAAACATCCTGTTTCTTATTATTATCATCAACACCGTTCAGATATGTCTGACGACTAGTGAAGCTTTAATCAAACGGAGACGTCGTGAGGTGGAAGTGATTTTATTTCTCCTGTGTGAACATGATGACAGTATTCGGAGGATCTTCTTCTCAAAGTAACAAAAAGAAAAGGTTAGCTTGAGAGGCCGAGCTGCAGGCTAACACAACCAATAGTTTGTAGAATGTTTTACAAACCTCGGAATGTAAACTTTAATAGTGTCGAAGGAAGTTTGCTAGCGTTAGTTTTTGCCGCTTTTTCACAAACGGGAGAAGGCGAAAAAAAAAAATGGCAATAAAAAATTGTTAATCACAACAATGAGAGGAGAACTGCACCCTAGAGGATTGGGTATTTGTGCGTGAGAGCTTGTAGTGGTGGTAGGGGTGGGGAGGGTGGTAGTGGTGGTGGTAGGGGTAGGGAGGGTGGTGGTGGTGGTGGTAGGGGAGGGTGGGTGGGTGGGGGGGCATCTAAAGGAGGGTGGGAGAGAGCATTCATCAGACGCTTCCTTACAGCTAAAGAACTTGAATTCCAGCATAAATCTTCACTTTGCATCAGCAGCAGTGATTTCCTAAAGAAAACAAACACACAGATGGAGAGTGTCAGCTGACCCGAAACATTACATCTGTAAATCCATAACAAATCAAAATCAGGGTGAAAATAATTGTGATTTGCAGAACTAATGATTAATTTGACTTTACAGTTGCTGAAGGAGATCAAACACTAATTTGTGCCCATTTGTATTGCCATCAGATTTTGTTTCTAAAAAGGACATTACGTCTAATAAAAGTGAGAATACTGAACACAGATTTACAGTAAGTTTATGGAGAGGGTAATCATAAATGAACATAAATCTTCGTGGACTTTAATCGCGGCGTCACCTGCTCCCCGCTGCAGCGCGCCGTCCTTCACTTAGTGCCGTTGTACTTGACCTCCTTCCCGCATTTCTTCAGCGTGTCGGTGAGAGACTCCACGTCTCTGTCGGACTCGATCCAGACCAGCTTCTTCGGCAGGTCGATCTCAAACTTCACATCTGAGAGCGGAGAGAGAACAAAGAGGCCCTTTGTTTCACTCCAGAGCCGCTTCACATGCAGCGCAACAAACGGAATAAGATCCACAACATGCTGGAGTTCTAATGTCGTAATGTTTCTTGATGTCACATTCCAGACTCTGAGATATAAAAAAAAAAAAAAAAAAAACTGAAGACATTTTAATGGCCGAGTCGTAATAAAAGCTGTTTTTAAAAAAAGAAAAGAATACACCTCTGCATCAGGTGACATGTTGGCTGAGTCAACATTCAGAGACAAAGAAGTCATGAGGTGGTTGTGATGCAAGCGGCCTTTAAAAGCTTTCAAACTACTGCGAGAGGACAGGAGAGATTTTTTCTGTTTGTTTTCTTACATCACCCACAGGAGGAAGGAGGGGAGCCAGTGAGGCACACCGGTGTGAGATGTTTGGCTAGTGGGAAGGCCGTAACAAAGATTTATATACATATTTATACACGTGTATCTGTATGCGATTCAGCACAAGGCCCAACAAAAGCTGCTTTATACAGTTATACAACTAACCGGTAAGTCAGGTTTTTAAGGCCAACGAGAACATCTCGAGACCAAACCATGTGGATCGCTGATTATTTATGCAAATATTCAGAACCTACTTCTTTAAATATGGCGTTTGAACAGCAAGAAATGTCACTTAATAAGCATCTATAGGCATTTGTTCTTGCCAGTGCAAGAATTGTCAAAAGGTGATTCTTCTCACACTTACTGGCAGGTACATTTTAAAGTTATTTTGGCTTTAAGAGACAATTTTCATTCTGAGCAGTAAAATATAAAAAATATGCAAAAGGAGGAATTATTCTATTAGAGGTGTTTAACGTTGATGTTTTGTAGTTGGGGTCTGAGGGCAGCACGCACCACAGCATGAGTGCATAGCATGCAGGGCAAATATACAGCACCAAGCAAAAGCCACAACCAGCATATTGATATAAATATTGATGATCTCCATCTTTTCTCTTCATAGCAAGGTCAGTCTCACCTCCCAGTTTGTTGAGAATTCTGGTGACCGCTCCTGAGCATCCCTCACACGTCATCGCCACCTCAAACTCGTGCTTCTGATGGAGACATATAAATATATATATATAAAATAAAAATAAATATATATACACACACACATATATATATATATATATATAAATAAAAATACATATATAAATACATATATATAAAAATACATATATAATAAATGTTATTAAAAAATTATATTATTTATTTATTTATTTATTTATTTATTTATTTATATATATATATATATATATATATATATATATATATAAGGTCTATATAATGTGCTGTTATCTTAATGTGTTCCAGTTTGGGGTAATGATTACTAACTTTACGTGTTGCTCAATCAAGTCGACAAACACAATCGATTAGCTGTTACCTGGAACCTTTAATATCTGACCTTTGACCCTCTAACCAGGGGATCGATGGAAGCGATTGTCAACTAAATAGGGGTTTAATAGCAAGCTAGCTTGAATGCTACTTAGCAAAAGGAAGTGCTGAGTTAACTATAAACTAAATATACTTTTACATAAAATACCGGTTGTAACTCACGGTCATGTTTGTCGTGATGTGGCGCAACCCGGCCGTCAGACCAGCGGTGGACTTTTGCCTCTGACTGACACGCAAACGTTGCTCCAAAAACCTCCACAAACGACCAGCAAACTCAGCTGATGTGACGCTCACTGATCGACGGAGCAACCGGATATCCGGTTTGGAAAAAAAAAGAGACGGAGGTATTTTTACGTTGCACAAATACATATATATAAATAAACAAATACATATGCATATATAAATAAACAAATACATATATATATATAAATATATATATGTATATAAATATACATATATAAAAATAAATACATTTTACCCCATTTTTAAAACTATTTGTTTTATTTGGTTTATGATTTATTAGTTGCTTGAGTAAGTTATACTAGAATACAGAATAAACAAAAAAAAGACCATCTGTGTAGACTCTAAACATGTAATCTGGCCACCTCGGAACGCAAATCAAGCGCTTCAAATTTGCATATCTTTCCAAAATAAAAGCCGAGAAATAAAAGTCCGAGTTTTCTTACGGAATATAGATTTCAACATAGAAAATCAAATACATTTTATCAACAGTTTTTGCTGGAAGTTGAGAATAAAAATAAAAAAAAAATCATGTTTTGCTTTATTGTGATGAGTCAACGTGATCTACTTTCCTCCAGAATTAAACCTGTAATACATTTATAATCTTTAGAAACACATCGTTTTCTAAAAATACAAATTGTAAAATACCAACAGTGACGCTTGTTTTAAGTAAAAAAATAAAAAAAATAAATAAAACGTATCTATGGCAACAAGCGCGTCGAACCCCAGAGCGTGACGCGTCGTCCTCGTCCTCGAATCACGTGACCGAGCCGACCGCTCTCCTCTCGGAAAAGCGCAGAAAAGCTCGGCCGACTCCGGCGTTAGCACCTCCATTAGCGCCGCCTCGCACCACGTCCCGCCGACATGACCGCGCACCGGGAATAACAGGACGTTCATCCTCCGGCGGAGCCACACAGAGACCGAGAGAGACCGAGAGAACACGCAACGGTTCGCCCACAACGGTAGGTTGTTGTTTATCCCCCGGAAACAAACATGGCACCGGGACGTCGTGTGACCCGGAGAGTCGTTATGTGATGAAGATGCCACGCTGCTGCTGTGATGATAGCGGCCCTCCAGTAGTGTTATTATTATTGTTGTTGTTGACGTATCTATCTAACTGGTTTAAAGAAAACGATGTATGTATGTATGTATGTATGTATGTATATATATATATATATATATGTATGTATATGTATATATATGTGTGTGTGTGTATATATATATATATATATATTTATTTATTTATTTATTTATTTATTTATTTTTATGTTATGTATGTATCTGTGTGTGTGTCGCACCCTGGACAAATGGGTTGTGTGTGTTTGACCATCAGTAAACGCTGGATCAATATCTGTTATATTATTGACATAGACCCCCTCCCCTCCCCCCTTTTCTTTTGTTATTTAAAGGTCACTATTTGTACTTTTTGGTTTCTTGAGCTGTTTTCATTGCAGAGCACCAGGAAGAACCCTCTATCCCACCGTCACGGAGGCTTCACTTCTTTATCTTGAAGAAGGAACTGGAAGTATGGAGCGAGCTCAAACTGGTAGAAATGGATATCTGCACACTTTTTTAAATCTCTGCAGAGAAACACTTTATGTTTTTATGTTTCGTTCTGAAAGGACACGCGTGGACCAGCTGGACCGGCAGGTGTCGAAACAAACAAAATCACATCCCAATCACTGCATGCAGGACACCTGCACTCCTCTCTGAGCTCCACCCCTCTTTCCTTGGCGTTACCTCTCACTACTACGTTCAGTACATTAAAAGTTGTGTACTGTTGTATACCCGTGTCCTTTTTAGAGCGAAAAGCTAAAAGTAAAGTGTTCTCTGCAGATTTAAAGTGTAACGAATGGGTCCAAAATCTTAACAGCTGAAAGGATTAGTCAAAGAACTAGTCGATGCACAGAAAAATATTAATCTACAACTATTTTAGGTATTGATTGACAAGCAAAATGCAATATTAAAAGGTCATGTTGGGCCTTTTTCACCAGTTTCCGGCAGATGGAAAATGATCGCATAAATTCCCAGATTAATCGATAATGAAAATAATTGTTAGCTGCAGATCATGAGCCAGCCTTCTTGTAAAATACTCAAATTAAGTAAATTATTTTTAAATTTTATTTTCATTTTCCTCCCTCTGAAACTTCTCATCTGAAGCCTCGAAAGAATGATGGATTAGTGAGAATATTTAACTAATTTACGCTGTAAAACCAGTGCAACATTAGACAGTAACCTCAACACCAGGTTTTATTTTTCCTTGAAGGAAGTTTAGTTTTTGTCCCGTGAAGAACTGAGGAATTAAGAATTAATGCTCAACGTCTTGACAGCTTTTATTGTTTTGGTTTAAAGTCCTGGTGCCAGAAATCGCACACCTTTCATATTTTAATCTCACCGGTGCTCATTAGTTTAGTCCTCGTGTCTCGGCACATCGTGAGAAAACGTTGCAGCTCGTGATTGTTTCTCACGGCAACACGTTTATAAGTTCTCCTTTTTTTTTTAAAATATGACCCAGTTTCACTCATCGTTCTGAAACTGAGTTAATTAAACAGGAATTTAAAACAGCATTAAACAGGAAGGAAGTGACCGGTACTCGGAACTCTTGTCTTCTTCTCGTTGCAGTGACTCTGCAGCGAGACAGTGACGCCTTGCCTGTGCTAATCCTTGTGTGATTAAAGGAAGCGGCAGCCCGTGAAGATGTTCTCACCTGGTTGCCGTGACGATCCGTTACGCTGCTCTTGCGTAACGCCGCCGCTAAGTGGCACCGGGGTCAAGCGCTGTGATTTATATTAGACCGTCCAGCATGTTGCTCCTGAAGCTGAGAGAGGGAGAGAGAGGGAGGGAGGGGTCTTAAGGTGACGGAGAACATAATCGATAATGAGAAGAATCACTACTCGCAGCCTCGTTCTTTAAAAAGGGTCAAGCATGTTGTTCAGAGCGCCGTCTCGCCCCCCGGAGCGCCTTCCTCTCCGGCGGAGGAGTTCGCGATGCCGCCCGGCCGCTGCCGAGTCGCGCTCTGAACGAGCTCTCTCTGTTTCCCACCGTGCAGCTGCCGATGCTGGACTCCCTGATCTCCCGCCGTTAGGATCTGCGAGGCCGGGAGAGACCACCACGATCACCACGACGACCACGACCGCCACGCCGCCCGACCCGACATGATGGCCTCCAGCGACGTGGACAACCGGGGGGAAGGTAATTGAGGAGCGGGGCTGTGCTCTGGGGTACGGAGTGTGTAAAGGTAGCCAGTAGGCCCACGGACGCAGTGGGATTATGTTGTAATCCCAACTGGCCGGGAGACGCCGACTCATCAAAGCTGCTTCCGTTTCCTTTTGGCTCAGCCGGTGTCTCGTTGGGCAGGAGGTCAGATATCCAGCATGCTGGGACAAAGGAGAGAACGCTCTCTTATGATTTCATTTACTCCCAGTCCACTTCCTGTTTGACCAATGAAATGCAGCCATTAAAAAAAAGTACAAAAATTATATTCTGATTTAATTTCAAATACTAGTACATGGTATCTCTAAAAGACTTTGAGCTCAAGTTGACTGAGAGGTTTTATGACTTTTTAAAGATCCTCAGTTTCAGTTCCAGGTCACTCGTAGTTCTCACACTCGGAGTAGAACTTGTGGCCCGACGGTTCCTCTCCGCCTGTCGGAGGACGAACGGGAGTCACGAGACGCCAAAGTAAACGGCTCTGAAGCGTGCGTGCGTGCGTGCGTGCGTGCGTGCGTGTGTGCGTGTGTGTGTGTGTGTGTGTGTGTGTGTGTGTGTGTGTAGACGAGCTGGTGGCTATGGGGCGTCTCCTCTTCGGTGTAATCTAGAGGTTATGAGTATCTGTTTGTTTATTACAGTCAGCTGGTGTACAGCAGACAAGAGTGAAGCGCCAGCCAGTATATTCTGACTAAACTAACATTCCTGGAAAGCTTGAAAGTAATTTTATTTCCGTAAGAAAATCCATGTTAATTTTGTCCCCCGCTTTTGATTTCGTGGTCGTTTTAATCTTTTTGACAGAAATCTGCGATGTTTGTTTGTTATTTTAGTCGAGTGTATTTTCATTTCTGGCACTCGAAGTGTCGTCTGGAGTTTTGACCTCTTCAGACTGGTTTTTCTTGTCCGTGCATCTTTTTGGAAGTGGTTGTTCCAGAAATCAATGCTCCGTCATCTGTTGATGTTTACAGTTCCTTATTGTGAAGTTGGCAATTCACTCATTTAGTGCATCGGGGGTTTAGTTTGACTATCTGCAGTAATCTTTCACACATTTCTACTGATTCTACAGTTCTTTTTAGTCTTGTTTGCGTTGTAAGTAAGTAAATAAATAACTTGAGGGCGCCAACAGATCCAGTTGTTGTTGCTTGAAGTTGACACCAACTGTCTAAAGCTGTGTGCCGAGCCCTCGGGAAGAGAGAATGTAGGCGGTTGTGAGAAACTCCCCACAGCTATTAGAGCCGTGAGACAACAGGGCCTCACTTATTCTCCTTCTCTTTTCTCTCCTTCGCGACAGGTGCTTTGTTTTCCGACCAAATTCCATCAGAAATGGATGCGCTTTGTCCCTCTCCTCCAGGACCTGCCAGACCCCAACGGTCCTACGAGAGGATCGGAGGCCGGGAGGGAACCTCGTGAGTATTAGTCATCTGTGCAACGACAGGCTGTAATGGGAGCGCAGCCGGCTCTGATGCTGATGCATCCCGTTTCTCTTCCAGCTTCTGTCAGACTCTCATCCACCTGTTGAAGGGGAACATCGGCACGGGGCTGCTGGGGCTGCCGCTCGCCGTGAAGAACGCCGGCCTGGTGGTGAGCACGCGGCGCTTTGTGTTTGTGGTGTTCCGGGAGCATCAGCTCCCCGAAGCCGTGACCCTTTTTGTTCAGGGTTGCGGCGGGAGGACATTTGCATGTTGCACCGCAGGGAAATATTGTGGCCATAGTTGGTGAGGTATTATTATCCCGACTGTGAGCCGTTATCTCCACAGCCGAAATCCAGAACAGTCACGTGACTCGGAGACTCGGCGGAGGATCAGTAATGAACCTCACATCGTCTGAGGGTTTCCACGTGACCTAGAACATGTGACCTGGAACATGTGACCTGGAACACGTGTCGCATGCCGTGCCTTATTTCCTTTTGCAACACTCTGAATGAGTTTCCTGGTCATGTGACGCGTTTGTTTTACAAAACATGCACAGCGACGGCTGCTGTGAGAGCAAAAACGTTGGATTTGGCTAACGGCCTCGCTAATTCTTTGTAAATTTCTAGAATTTATATGAACATGTAGGGCTGGACAATATGGTTTCTGAATAATATAGTGATTTATTTATTATATAATTTCATATTTTCTCTAAAATGACATTGGATGCATGTGATCATACTGGCTCGTACATGCATGATATTTGAGAGGGATTTTATTTTGAAATTCCACATCCGTGTCCTGATATTGTCTGAGGTGGTCTGCTATTATTTTAATGCTATTATTAACTTTGACTAGTTATTCACATGATTTGAAAGGTGGGCTTTGAACGCTCTAAAGTATAGTTTACATGAAGTAGATGTGAATTTATTTTGTTTATCTAATGTTTATTCATTCATTTATGTATTTTCAGTTATTATTGACAGACAGAATGGGAAATTACCGTTCACCGTAAGGTCGCTTTTATTTTGAAGTCGGGTCTTATGTGCTCTTACCGTAATGATCAGAATATACGTGTACCGCAAAACAACCTGGGGGCTGGTTTGACCGTCTCTTTCTTGGAGTCGGGCGTCTTCCATCACCGTTTCCGAACTCTCCACATTATGTTTTTATGTTTCATAATTATGTTGCGTGTTTGATCTTCAGTGTTAACATTGAGCCTCCGTCTCTCTGCAGCTGGGACCCATCAGCCTGCTGTGCATGGGAGTCATAGCGGTCCACTGTATGAGGCTGCTGGTCAAATGCTCCCACCACCTCAGTGAAAAGTGAGTAGAAACCAAACCCTCTCCTCCTCTCTGGACCTCCGTCTCGTTAACGGACCTCCAGTGGTTTATGCTAATGAAGGAAGTTTGGCTTCCCTCTGTGCTCCTTGTTCCTGGAGCTCCCCGGCTGAAGCCTGCCTGATGACTCTGATTATGAAGGCGTTTGGCATCTTGTGGCCGAGTCTCTCCTGAGGAGCTCCGCCCTCCGGGTAACGTGGAGGGAAGCCAGACTTACTTCACGAACCACACGCAGGGTATCGACGCAAAGCCGGTTTAAAGATGAGCAAAGTTTCCCTCATCGAAACATATCATGATGTATATAGTAATAAAATATCTATCTATCTATCTATCTATCTCTCTCTCTCCTGATGGACGGAGCAGGAAACAAACAAACAAACAGTCAGTCAGTCAGGCGGCTAAACGGAACACCGCTCATGAAATGTTGCTCTGGTGATGGAATAGAAATATTAAATAAAGTAATCCTGCGTCTACTATGTAATGTAGTTGTTCCAGTAATGGATGAACCTTTGCCTTTTAATATTCTACTGTGAACTTTAAACTACCCCCCCCCCCTCTCTCTCTGAGTTTTTTTTTTTACATTATCTCTCTCTGCAGCCGTTTGTTTCCAGAGAGTTTCCTGTCTCCAGCTCGCTCCCTCTCACCGCGGCTCCTTTCAGACAAATGATCTGACGCTGGAAAGCTTTCTGCTCTGCGTTTGTTTTCGTTTTGTTTGCTCGGCCGCCCACCGGGCCAACAGTGACTCGTTTGGTTGTTTAGCCTCTCGCTCTCTCTCTCTCTCTCTCTCGCTCTCCCTCTATCTCGCTCTTCCTACTGTGTAATCAACGGCATACGGGCTCCGTGTTCTCCACCCACACATTCGTCAGCGGCGGTGCAGTAAATGTTGTTAGCAGTCAATTTCAAACCCATCAGATTATCTAACGGAACCAATGGGGCAATAAACTTCAAGTATATGATCCATTATCTGTTTGACAGCTGCGGGGTTGCTTGTTATCGTGTGTGTGTGTGTGTCGCGCCCTTTGCCCTGTTGATGCAGGGCTATACACACCGGCTCCGCCCTGCCGCACCACGGAGGGATTAAGCTGACGGAGCGTGTGAACGGAACGCCTCCACCAGAGGCCTCAGACGCAGCTTCTGCAGACACGAGAGTCAGAGATCCATCTGAGACGCTGCGCTTCCCGTTTCTTTATTGCGGGGTCATGGCTTCCTCTTGTTCCGTCATAAACACGCCGGAGCCTCAGGGTTCTTTTACTGAGCATCAAACATGCAAATACATTTGCTTTCGCCTCGTCTGTATTAGCTGTTTCTCTTTCGTCCCCAACGTACACCGTGTTACTGTTAGCAGCTGTAAAGGCTTTTACTTCATCTCAAAGCACTCTATAAGCTATCTATATCTATATCTATATCGATCTGAGTATTAACGCATGACGTCTGTGTTGAGAGGCTGGTTCTGTTGCAGTTGTCTCCCACAGTGTTTATTAAAAGATGTGATTTGTTTATTCCTGTTTTTTGTGTCCCCTGTGCAGGGTGGACCGGCCGTCGCTGAGCTACGGAGAGGCGATGCAGTACGGGATGGAGAACGTGTCGTGGCTGAGGAGACACTCGCAGTGGGGAAAGTAAGACCAGCGTTTCACCTTCGCAGTCTAGAGGGTCCTTTTTCTTTATTTATTTTTTATGAAAATGTGTTAAATAATATCCATGTTTCAGTAAATGATCTAGTTTTTTGAAGGCGTAATGCATCAGTTCAGTCTCATGAGGGTATAAATGCTGTTTCAGAGGTTCTCCCACTATGAAATATAGTTATGCTGCAAACATTTAATTATTTTTCAATTTTCATTTGAGGCAAATTTGTGATGTAGGATTTACAGTCTGTACAACGCTCAACATCCACTGTCCTTGAATCCTCACATTAAATAAGGAAAAACATATAAAAACAACCTATGAACGGGATGATGAAGACTCTTTCTCTCAGAAGGTGTCATGTGTCTGTAAAGGGCTGTTCTATGGAGTTCACTTCTGGGAGGGTTGTTGTAACTCATTGTGGGCGTTTCTTGTCCACGTTGTCATGAGAGTGCGTTACAGCTCAATATTTAATATTTACTGCGTTACTATTCTTACCTTCTGTCCGACCTCTTCTCTCCTCAGACAGACGGTGAACTTGTTTCTAATCATCACCCAGCTCGGCTTCTGCTGCGTCTACTTCGTCTTCCTCAGTGACAACATCAAGCAGGTCTCTCTCTCTCTCTCTCTCTCTCTGTCTCTGTCTCTGTCTCTGTCTCTCTCTCTCTCTGTCTCTCTGTCTCTCTCTCTCTCTCTCTCATTGGTCTCTCTGTCTCTCTCTGTGTGTGTGCTCGCCACTAAAGGGATAGTTTTGAGGTGTGGTTGTGTGACGTAGCCTACAGGCTTCTGTGTCTTCTGACCTTTGACCTGCACAGCTGTTAAACATCAGAATAAATCTGAGATTGTTGTGACCTTATTACCATCCACTGACCCCCGTGTTGTGAACTTTACTGAAAGTCACACTGATGAAATGTCTCAAAGTGAAACCTGTGGTTTAAGAGCAGCTTCTGCCTTTTTAAATATTGTTCGAGCAGAGTGCGTTTTGTTGTCTATAATGTAAAGTACGGTCTGAGCAGATCTTGTGCTTTTGTATTCGGTTCGGCCCTAAACTTCTGACTTTATCTGTGTAGTACAGTTTCTCACCACTAGGTGGTGGCGTCTGCCTACTCTGTTGGTCTCCTTGCTTCATCTGTACCATGAGTTTATGGTTATGTTCTTCCAAAGAATCCTTCAGAATCCCGCTTATCGACCTGTACTCACAACCTTTCTGCCAGTAAAAAAAAAAAAAAAGATCCTGTGTCAATATAATGAGAAACCTTCTCAAGATAATGACACCGTATCTCAAAATATTTACTTTGTTTCTCAGAATCGTGAAAAACCTTTTCCAATAATTGACATATGAATGCTTCTAAGTATTTTAAGATACCAACTCAGTGTTTAGAGAGTCATTATTTTGGGAAAGTTTCTCAGTGTTTTAAGATAATAAGTTATAACTTATTAACTTGAGAGTTTCTCCATAATCTTATTTTTCATCACACTGATGGAAATGAGCTTCTACAGAAATGTGAAAAGTCCCTCGTGAAAATATCTTCAGGCACCATTTGTCAGCAGAATAATGTTCCTTCCTCGTCTGGTTTATAAACGCCTCCCCTCTGCCCCCCCCCCCCCCCCCAGGTGGTAGAAGCCGCCAACGCCACCACCTTCAGCTGCCAAATGAACTCCACCAACCAGACCCAGATCCTGGTGCCGAGCTTCGACTCCCGTCTCTACATGCTCTGCTTCCTGCCCGCCATCGTCCTGCTGGTCTTCACCCCCGACCTCCGCTACCTGGCCCCCCTCTCCCTGGTGGCCAACCTCATGATGACGGCCAGCCTGATACTCATCTACTTCTACTCGCTGACGGTGAACACCACATTCATCTCCACCCCATAAAACAAAATTACTTTTTTTTTTTTTTTTATTATTCAGGGAGCAATCACTCATTTCTGTGCTGCTTCGCCGACTATTTACATGCACCTGTAAGTTTGTATACTTTAGTTTGTGTTTAAAGCTTTTTATTTATTTTATTTTTCATAAATCAACCTATCTAACTATGGAAGCCCTGAGAGGCAGGCAAGGGGAGGAGGAGGGATAATCTGGTGATCCATTTTCTGAAAGTTTAATTGTTTTCTTTCTTGTGTTTGTGATTTAAGAGCAAGGTTTTTTTTTTTTTTTTTTGTTTTTTAAAGGAAGAATAAAGGACCTAGAAAGATTATTCTGGCAAAACCTGTTTTTAGAGCCGTTAACAGAGGAGGGAAAACAATTTAGATCCGACTCAGAAAATGGATCACCAGATCCTCACTTGTCTCCGAGTCGTGCTGATTATCTTCTGATACTTTTCCCGCTCTGTTTTCAACTAAAATTTGGGAATCTGGGAGATTAATTATGTACGGGACTAAAATATGTGGCTGCATATGAAGCGGTCATCCAATGTGAGGGTTTTCTTCTATGTTTACAACCAGCGCCCCACTTTTCTCCCCCTGTGTGTGTTTGTTATAATCCATCCCGGTGTGTCTGCCCTCTGATTGGCTCCTGGGTTGTTATGGATGACGGGACAACTGGTGGCGACAGGCTGTGGAGCGTTTCATCATCATGACTCCACAGATACACAGCCGTCCTGTTCCCTGAGAAACGGCCTTGTCTTGTGGGGGGGGGGGGACAAAAAAGAGCAATTTCTTGTATTAGAAATCTTACAAAGATTGAGCACTAAGCTATTTATTTATTTATATATGTGTGTGTGGCCCTCAAGGTGTTTATGTGTCTATCACCAGAACAAGAGCGCGTAAAAGCTATAAGCTTTGCAAAAACGTATTCTTTCTGTTGCTGGGGTTCATTAGTCTCCCCGGTTTGCCGTTAACCCCACGACTGCACAGAGATAACTGGCTCCTCTCGGTGACCTTCGTTTATAAGGGCAACCTAAAATATGATCCTCCAAATCACGACGGAGAGGTTTCCCTGTAGCGGCGAGCACGCGGTCGGCAGCTGCAGAAGAGAGGAAGTTTAACGGGTTGCGTTTCCTTTTTATTTATTCTCCCAATTTAGTTTTATCTCACTGTAATGCCACTTCTCTTTTTATAGTAGCGGGGTTATTTCACAGCTGCCTATCAAAGACAGATATCACATTTTAATTGTTTTATTTACAAGCATTTCATGTGTGAAGCAACAAACGAGCAAATGGACCTCTTGACTGTAAAACCCTTGGACTCCAATAAGATGATGCAGATCGTAGAGTTAACGTTCCTCTTCTCTTCCTCTGCAGAACATCAAGCTCCCCATTGACCTCCCCAAAGTGGGCCGAGCTAAAGACTACCCCCTCTTCTTTGGGACGGCCATCTTTGCCTTCGAAGGGATCGGAGTGGTACGCGACTAAAGGATGAAGCCCGTTTTACATCCGTATAATTAATACATAATAAAGCATCCGTTCCTTTTTGGTGTGTCGTCGTATTAACGGTCTGGTGTTTGTCTCTCTTTGTGTCTCGGCAGGTTCTCCCCCTGGAGAACAAGATGCAGAGGCCTCAGAGGTTCCTCCCGGTCCTGTACCTGGGGATGAGCATCGTCACCTTCCTCTACATCAGCCTGGGCACCATCGGGTACATGTGCTTCGGAGAGCACATCGGAGGGAGCATCACGCTCAACCTCCCAAACTGCTGGTAAGGACGCGTCCACGAGTATGTGAATGCATTTAAGAGCAAGCTTACATTTAATAAAGGTGCAAATATGTATCTTTTTACACTTCGTTGGGCGTCTGCATTAGAGCTCGGCAATATATTGACGTTATATGTGAGACTAGATATCGTCTTATATTTTGGATGTCATAACATAGCGTGATAGTCGTCTCCTGGTTTCAAATGCTGCGTTACAGTTGAGTGGACTTTTCTGAGCTTACCAGCTTGTGCTAGCTTTTCTATTATTCACCTTTTACACTTAGTCACTACGCGTCAGATTACCGATCATTATTTATCAAACAAATATTATTAATTATCCAAGTTCACGAAAGGATTGTGCGTCTTTTGGAACCGATGGACCGGCACAAAATAACTCGTGTAATCCTGAAAGCACCCTCAGAGGGTGAAATGCACCTTTTTAGCTGCGCTGCCATGAGAATCACGTCTCGTTGCTCCTGGGCCTTTTGCACATATATTTATATAAATTAGGTCATATGCAGACTTTTGGACAAAATTAGCCCTTTTTTTTTTTTTTTTTTTTTTTTTATGTAAATGAGCCTCATTACAAAAACTTAACACCGTTACAGTGAATTTATGACCGTCTTCAGAGAGTTGTTGGTAACTGAAGCACATTTACAATAGAATAATGTAAAGATTTACAAAAGCAATGGTGCCAGTTTGTCTAGATGATCTGAAAGATGACTTTAGAAGCTAGTGAGAGTTCCTATGATGCCATCTAGTGGCCGTCTTCAGCAGAGCCCTTAACTCCATTGACCTTCATCGAAGACGGTGGGACGATACCACATTACTCGAGACGCAAAGTTTGTGCCAGTTTAAGCTCTTTTATCATGTTTTAGTTCCCCTGACAACTCTTCATGGTTACAGGCACGAACAAACTGTCACGAAGCTGCTGAATTAATCCAAAATGAACCCATTTCAAACTAATTAAGCCTGGAGTCAAGTACTCGACTTCTAGTGGAAAAAAAACATTTATTTTTCTTGTTTGTTTACTTCTGTAGATTTCTACTAAATTCTCCAAAGGTCACCATTTAGATAATGCCTCATTTGCATATTTAAACATAACATTTCAGAAATTTTGTAATACATAAAATAATCATCTTAATGTCAGTAATGAGCTGGTGAAGTTTCATGTTTTCTTTTAACAATCTGGGATATGTCAATGATTAGCAACAACATTCCTAATGATGCAATGTATTACTCCATAATAGTTTTATTGGGACATTTTTATCCCTCAGTGTCTGGGTGTTTGTATTCTTGCTTCAGTTTATTATTCACTACTTATAGGAACTGAGGATGAACTTTAGTATAATGTATGAGCTATACGCGCAAACACAGCCAAAATGATTGAGCCATTAAAAAGCCAAAATGTCCCCAGTTAGTGCGTAAAGGTGAAGTCCCACTCCTCCCTTCCTCTTCCCAGGACGTACCAGGCGGTGAAGCTGCTGTACTGTTTCGGTATTTTCATCACCTTCGCCCTGCAGTTCTACGTTCCAGCGGAGATCCTCATTCCTCCGGTGTTGGCCCGCGTGTCGGCGAGGTGGGAGATGCCCGTCAACCTGCTGCTGCGCACCGTCCTGGTCATCTTCACATGTGAGTGTCTCAAAACCTGCATTCTCTCTCCTGACCACCAGGGGGCGACTCCTCTGGTTGTATAGAAGTCAAAGCTTCATGTGTTAAAGCTGCATTCTCTCCTGACCACCAGGGGGCGACTCCTCTGGTTGTATAGAAGTCAAAGCTTCATGTGTTAAAGCTGCATTCTCTCTCCTGACCACCAGGGGGCGACTCCTCTGGTTGTATAGAAGTCAAAGCTTCATGTGTTAAAGCTGCATTCTCTCTCCTGACCACCAGGGGGCGACTCCTCTGGTTGTATAGAAGTCTATAGAAAATTACTCTACTTCTCTCTTGATTTATTCCCTCAGTAAACATTGTAAACATGAGTTTATGTCTCAATCTCTAGTTTCAAGTCTTCTTCAATACAGCATGATGTTCATTTAGTAAATTATGGTCCATTTAGAGTCAAACAGACCATAAAGCAGGGGATGCTTTAGGGGCGGGGCTACAAGGTGATTGACAGGTATACGGTGTCTCTACATCTCTCCTCACATCTCTTCATTGGCTACAAATAAAATAACAACATGGCGACAGCCGTAATCCAAGATGGCTACTGCGAAATTGGCGCACTCAAGGCTTCATCAGATTTAAATATATTAAATCTAAACGCTGACGAGCCGAGGAGGTAGAGATCTGCTCGGTTCCTACATGACGCCACGTCTTGAAGTGGAATTGCTTCCCGTGTTTAGTTTCCTCTGTTCACAGCTGCAGACTGCACTGGGATCAGCCCGGGCAGCGCTCCCTGGTCTCCGGCTTCAGACCAGCTTACGGACTTCTGTCTTCCTTTCATTCTACATTCTGATGCAGCCTCACACAGTAAAGTTCAGCCGAGCGCCTTTTTAATTTGTTCCTGAGCAGGAACGAGAGAACGTCGTCTGTTCTCTGCTTTCAGTTTTTTCCCGGGCTGCTGTAAAGCTTTTGAACTCACCGCTGTATCCCACCGCTTTCTTTCTTTTATTGTATTTCTCTTTTTTTTTTATTAGGTTCATTCATACAAAAAATTTAAATGGAGCAGTGACAATCGGCATGCCAGCTGGCACTTTAAAGGATCCCAGCCAACAAAGGAGTAGTTTCTTTTTCACAAAATAACAAGCTGCTTAAAGCGTGCAAGCAGACCTCATCTAAGCTCCGCCTCTTGTTTCTGACCGCTTCATCTTTATCTCACAGATAGACGAATAGTTACTTTATTAATCCCGCAAGAGGACATTTTTTCACTACAGCAGCATTTATACATGCATAAGCAATAAAAAATGCACAATATATACAAAAAATCTGAATAGAATAATAGGAAAAATGCACAATACAAATAAAGAAATAGAATAATAGGAAAAATGCACAATATATATATTAAAGGAAAAATGCACAAAATAAAAAAATAGGAAAAATGCACAATATATAAAAAAAATAGAATAATAAGAAAAATGCACAATATATACAAAACATATAGAAGAGAATAATAAGAGAAATGCACAATATATACAAAACATATAGAAGAGAATAATAAGAAAAATGCACAATATATACAAAGAATAGAATAATAAGAAAAATGCACAATATATATAAAAAAATAGAATAGGAAAAATGCACAATATAAAAAAAATAGGAAAAATGCACAATATATAAAAAAAAATAGAATAATAAGAAAAATGCACAATATTTACAAAAAATAGAAGAGAATAATAAGAAAAACGCAGATGTACGTATATACTCGGTAGGTTGCTTGTTTTGAGTCTAGGAACTGGTCGTGGAAACTCGTCTGTTGAAAGTCTCGTCATCGATGAGCAGCAATAGTTTGAGCTGAGTTCTCAGACCGGTTAGTTCCAGGTACGATGAAGCCACAGGGAGAAGAAGATTAGGCAAATCAGCCCGATAACGGATTGAAAATAAACAACGGACGTAATGACTGAATGAAAAGAAGACTGAAGGCCTTTTGTTTTATTTATCTCTCCTTAAGTACGACACCACAATCGGCGTGTTTTATTTATTTGCTCTCTTTAATCTCTACCATCTCGTCCCTGAGTCGGGAAGCTGACAACAAAGCCTGACCTTGTTTTTAATTCTAAAGAAATGTCCGTCCCTCGTCCTAATGTCTACATTAATCACTCCCAGTTCTTTACTCTGTGACCTCGTCTCCGCCCGATAGTTCCCAAGACTTCTTTTAACCCCTTCAGCTGAAATGAAATGAAGGTTAAAGCCCTCAAGAGGTTCTCGGTTCCCAGAGAGAGAGAGTCTCCCATTTGTATCGGCAGCTAAATGAAGCCCTCACATTATATTTTAATTCAGTTAGTAATCATTAGTTGGTAATGGCTGCTCTCTCAGAATCCCTTCCTCGCCCTTCTGTGACTTTAGTGCTGGTCGTATTGGGATCTTTGTGTCTTTAACGTGAGTCGTAGCTCCCTATGAATGCTGACGGAGCAGCGGGACGTCTCTACGTTGGCTGTAGGTTCTGTATCGGCGGTTCAACGCGTGAGCAGAAGTCTAAACTAAAGTCTAAACCCTGTTGGGATCAGATGGGGAAGCTGGACCGCCGCTCTCCTGGAACCCGTCATTGGACGGGATGAGGCGCCGCTCTTGATCGTGTTCATGCGTTCGTCTCATTTCTTTTCCATATTGTGTGTGTGTGTGTGTGTGTGTCTGTGTGTCTGTTGTAGGTCATATGTCCTGTTCACATTACTCCCCAGCTTCAGGCATCAGGAGACCGTTTCCTGTAATGGCTCTGCCTTTTTTCAATTAATTTTTTTATCGCGGCGATCGATTCCCCTTAAGGATGCTGATCCTCTAATTCAGTCGTCGTCTCTTTTGCCCCCTCTGGCCGGGGAGCTGTAACTCAGTGTGGCCGGACAGACTTCTGCCCGTTCAGATCATCATCATCATGTTCACATTAAAGCTGCCGGGGTTGAGCTTTACAATCCCTGCGTCATTCTGTGGCGGTGGTTTTGTTTACTGGCTTTTATTTTTATTTTCTTCATTGACAAACTGTCACCGAAGGTTAACCAACTGTATAACGGCTTTTACTCCGTTAAGGACTTTTCAGAGATGCAGAATCTCTGCTTTATGCTGACGATGTAACGCTGTCTGCTTCAGAGTTTGACGAAGGAGTTTACGAGTCTTAAGTCTTGTGAGGGCGTTTTAGAATCGAGAGCGTTGGATCAACAAATGGGCCGCTGCAGTGATTATGCATCGGACAGCACGGAGCTGCACCCCGGAGGCGGAGCCTGTTGATCCCCGTGGTCCTTCGCTCTGGATGGAGTCGGTTGGAGTGAATCGGGGAGATTATTCCTCCCCACCTTTTCTGGTCATAAATGGATTAACGGATGGATGTTATCACAAAGTGCTTCCAATGAAAGCAGCCACTCAGTGCTTTAATCCAGTCGGCCTGCGCAACTCAATCTTATTTTATTCCAGTGAGCCCGAATTTTGGCTTTGATTATATTCGGTAGCAAAATGTGATTTGACGGCACAAATGTAATTTTGGATGGACGGGTTGAGAGCGGCTAACCAGGGCCTCGCTCTGAAAGGAGTGACCGCTCACTCCTCGTTTCAGCTGCTGTGTTAAGAGAGAGGCTAAAGATTAACATTCATATGTTTTGCTTTTATTGACGGGACTTGGGTCTTTACGATGTATCGGTTAAACTGTGTAAGAGAGATTCACGAGGTTCAGAAACGATTGAACCTGCAACCTTTTCCCCCCTCTATCAAATACAAAAGTTCAAACAAACGTCACATTATAATACAACTGAGCACATTAAAGCATATAGTTGACAAACGCTTATTTTTTTTGTTTTGCAAAAGTGAGATTACTTTAAATGCGTCATAAGCAGGAGGGTATCTGCCTTTTGTGTAATTGTGCATTACGTAACCTCTCCAGCCAAACGTGTGGCGACGCTAAGGGCTTCGCATTAAAAGACTCATTAAACGTTGGCTTGTCTAAACCCCAGAAGGGTTCGTAAGATGGCGGCAGGTAAATGTGACGATCCACAGTTGAGTTTAATAGACGCTGTGCTTCATTGTGTGTGGGACGTAGGCGTGAAGAAGATGCTGTACGAGGGGGAAACGGAGCCGAGAAGAAGAGGCAGAGATTTACATCTCCTCCAGCTCATTTCACTGATTTAGAGAGACGTCACTATACTCCATGAGCAGTTATATAATAACAAATGTCAAGCAGTTCATTGCCTCACACCTGAAGTCGCGTCAGACTTATTGAGTTATGGAGTAGCAGGCGTCGCTCGTTAGCGTCGGGCTCTTCATTACGCTCATCAGCTGTGATTGGAGCCGGTGGACGCGCTGCAGGTTTTCTGCACATGCATGTCGATGAGCTAATAAAAGGGAGCGCGTGCATGCATGCGCCGCATCGTGTTCGCAGGTCATTTGCAAAGCGGCTCGTGGTTTAATTGAGCGCGTTTTTGTTGTGAAAGTGGAGATGGTGCAGGAACAAGAAAAGACCTCAGACGCAAGCTTGAATAAAGGAAATCATGTCGTCTATTGTTTTGAATCGGGATACAAGATGAGATCAAAGCAGTGCATCGTCTTTGTGTGTGGAGTGAATCTTGAGGAGAATGTCTTTGAGATGTCTCCGTCTTTTGAGTCGACAGCAGATCTCGGTTCTTGGCTGTCTGGAGGGAGACGCTTTGTCTTTACACTACTACTGCCGTACTTTATTAGTAGTTATTTGAGTTTGTCGGTCTGCAAGCAGTCAGCAACCTCCAGTTCTGCTGAGAGAGGCCGATGCTTCATGTGTTAAAGCTGCATTCTCTCTCCTGACCACCAGGGGGCGACTCCTCTGGTTGTATAGAAGTCAAAGCTTCATGTCTTAAAGCTGCATTCTCTCTCCTGACCACCAGGGGGCGACTCCTCTGGTTGTATAGAAGTCAAAGCTTCATGTCTTAAAGCTGCATTCTCTCTCCTGACCACCAGGGGGCGAAAAAACCAACATGTCGGCCATAATCCAAAATGGCGACGGCGAAAAAGCCGAACTCGAGGCTTCATAACATCAGTCCACAAACCAACGGGTGACGTCACCATGACTACGTCCGCTTCCAGTCTGTGGTTGCGAGGTTTATCCCCTGAACGGCCTCACACCGAGCATCACTCTCCCCGAGCGTCTCCTAAATGTTACGAAGGGATATTCTAACTTCCACCAGCACATCACAGCCACTTAAACTCCGACGCTCACAACCAGAGCGACTTCTGTGAGCGTTGAGAAGCGTAGAAGGAGGTCTCCTCTTGAAAGTTGTTGCCTCCCCAAAAGAGGCAAAATCTCCAGTGTGAGGAGGGATTATTGAGCTTGTTTACTCGACGCATTGTTGACATCCTCAAATGTGAGATTAGCCAGCCAACACATCATCTCGGTGGCGAATCTTTGCCGCGTCATGTCGCAGCGTTTTATTCCCCCCCGTTCTCTTGATTGCCCTTTAAGTGGCAGAACCGTGAAATGAACCTTGATGTTGCTCTGTTGTTTTTTTTTTTTTCAACAACAAATCCTTGTCTTTCCCCGTCATTGGTTTCAGTCTCTCTCTCCTCTGTCTCTGTCTCTGTGTGTGTGTCTCTCTCTTTCTTTTGTCCCCTGAGCTGTGCTTTGACTTGTGCTCCTGCTCAAAAGGTCAGGCCATTTCAGTGCAGGGATATTTCTTTTGAAGTGAGCACTCTATTCTAATGTAGCTGGGTTGAAGGAGCTCACTGTGGCTCTTGTTTTGGATCAAAAAGCCTCCGAGTGGCAGCTGTAGAGATGCCGCGTGGCTGTACGTGCCACGATACCGTCATGTCACAGGGTTTGACGAGGATTGCCCCGAGGCAGAGCTCTTGGCTCGGCGTTTGATCCGGTAATGAATCTCAAATGGGCGTTCTTAATGTCGACCCGTCTGGTGAATCTGCATGAAGTGATTCCTAACCAATAGTAGCAGATGGTGGGTTTCCAGAACGACCTCGGAGGGAACAAGCCTTGTTAAACTGCATCTGCCCGTCCGCTTGTGATTGATGGCGCGGAAGCAAAAACTTGGCAAATATCAATTCTTTTTTAAAGCTGCATTAATCAGTTTTTTTGTAGCCACTAGGGGGCAGACCAACACAATAAGATGCGGCAATCGCACAAAAAGTCTCGACATATTAATGTTGCTAATAGGAAATCCAACCCAATTCTTGCTTTCCATAATAACCCCCTTTTTTTAATGGAGCTTTTAAAATACACATCTAGCCATGAAAAAAAAATCTCCTGCCTGTGTTGGCTGAACTGGTCGTTTCATCTTTTGGTTTGAAAGTGCTTCTTTTGTCTGAGTCACTTTTTCCACAAGCTTGAGCTGAGCAGCCGGCGTGTTGTTGAGCCGTTGATGGGAACCAGAGAGGACGTGAGGATGCTGCGTGAGCCTCCTCCTCCTTGTTTTTTTTTTTTATTTATTTTTTTTATTTCTATACTTCCTACTGGAGCACTGTGGCACAAAGGTGGCGTGCCACTGGGAATGCATGCTGCTGTCATGTTTTTACCCTTTCAGAAAACATGATATGTTCGCCGTCTACATCTTCTGGAGCTCGTTCACCTGCGTGGTTTGACCTTTGAGCTCATCTGAATCACCTTGTCTGTTAGCAGCAGTAAATCAAATCCTTTTTTTTTTTTATAAATACATGCACATTTAGAACTACTTGTCATAAGAAAATAACATTTTATTACAATCAACTTGCATTACACTCTATTGTGATTGTGGATGTCTCTCTAAAAACCCATGGGCATTAATCAAGCCTCTGGTTTCTTTGAAAGCAAGCTGCAGATATTTTCTATTTTCTCCCATTCAGACACCGTACCTTTTTAGAGAGGTCCAACTTCCCCACATCAGAAGGTTTTCCTTCCATAGAAAGAGAACTTAAGCCACCAACCCTTGATCCTATCCCCTCTCATCCTCAGGTATCAAACATCACAGACTGGCTGAGTAAGGAAATATGAGCATGCTGTGTGCAGCTTAGTATCCCGACATGATGGGACTTTTGAGTGTTGAAGTTGTGAGTTTGCACAGTTGCAGCAGGTGGTATAACTGCATAGCGACAGCGGCTCAGCTTTATGCCCAGGACGGGGAGCAGAATGTCAAACAACAGCCCGGCTGTGACTCGTGAGCTACGATCAGGATCTTTGGGGCAGTATCGGCCAATACGGATCATGGTATTAAAATTGTATAGAAGTCTACGAGAAAATTACTGCATTCTCTCTCCTGACCACCAGGGGGCGACTCCTCTGGTTGTATAGAAGTCAAAGCTTCATGTGTTAAAGCTGCATTCTCTCTCCTGACCACCAGGGGGCGACTCCTCTGGTTGTATAGAAGTCTATAGAAAATGACTCTACTTCTCTCTTGATTTATTCCCTCAGTAAACATTGTAAACATGAGTTTATGTCTCAATCTCTAGTTTCAAGTCTTCTTCAATACAGCATGATGTTCATTTAGTAAATTATGGTCCATTTAGAGTCAAACGGACCATAAAGCAGGGGATGCTTTAGGGCGGGGCTAAAAGGTGATTGACAGGTCGACACCAGAGACGTATAGGCGTCTCTACGTCCTCCTCAGTCCAGATATGGTCACTTCCTGTTCACTGGTTGCAAAAAAACAACATGGCGACGGTCATAATCCAAGATGGCGACGGCCAAATCGCCAAACTCGAGGCTTCATGACGCCGGTCCACAGACAAATGTGTGACGTCACCATGACTACGTCCACTTCTTGTATACAGTCTGTGCTTTAGAGACACGACTCCTGAGTCCAGTGAAGACATTTAGCCACACGGAGGAATCTTCTTGCGTGTTTTTCGTCATCCGATCGGCCTTTTTTATAGAGACCAGCGATCAAACTATTGAAAGCGAACATCTGAAGAAGTGCCGTTGTCATTAAAGCTTTTCTTGCACTTCTCACTCAAAAACCTGAGTAGCACCCGAGGGCTCTTTATATCGACGGGTCAGCGTGGTGTCGAGCCAGGAAAAGACTCCAGTCCGTCTCTGATCCTGTCGCTTGTTGATCCTCGGCCTTGGTGAGGGGATGAAGTGTCTGCTGGGAGCTTCTTTACCCGCAGTGCTGGGCTCCTTTTGTCATTATTTTCATTGTAGTCTTCCCAGAGGGGGCTTTACAGCTTAATGTTTATTTTTAGTTTTTTATCAGTTTAGGTTTTTCTTCAACTTCTTAAAGTGGGGAGGGTGGGGGAGCTTTGAAGGCCTTTGGTTGCCATAACAATCAGTTGTTATTGAATGCAAGGCAACCAGGAATATCTAAACTCACTCGAGGCATGGAAATGCTTTTATATAAAGTATTTGTGATTTTTGTTTGTCTGAAAAGATGGTTTAAAAGAATATTAAACAATTGACTCCATAGCAAATTTGAGTATTTTTGTGTCTCAAAAGAAATCACCAAAAAGAGTATTATTGATTTAGTTTTGGTGGTGGTGGTGTTGATGGTCCCCAGAGGATAACTCTGTTTTAGTGGCCCTGTACCTGGCACCACATTTCCATTTAATCAACACCTTAGTAGATAACAAGTTATCCCATCATCAAGTTACTATCTTTGCATGAAATCTGCTGCATATATTCATGGACCCAAGAGGATTACTCATGTTTTGTCCTTTTTTTTTAATATTGACCCAATCAAAACTAATGTGGAGATGAAAGCTTTGTTTACAGAGGATGAACCTTTTTTTTGGCAAAAATCAAGTTTTTAAAAAAAAAAAAAAAAAAAAAAAAAAGGTTCATCCTCTGGGATACAAACTACTTTAGATATCGACGGCCGAAAAGAGCAAAACCTCCTAGCTCAAAAATTTACTTTTTTGAGAATACTAAAACAAACTTGTTGTTTTCTTGCAGAATGCTATTTGTTATGGATACCCAATACAAAATTAAATGTGCAGAAGGTTTTGCACTTTGGTCATCGATATCTAAAGTAGTTTGCATCCCAGAGGATGAACCTTTTATTTATTTATTTATTTTTTTTATGTAGCGGCCCGTTGCTTTTACCTTGTTTGTTCAGTCCAACGCTCTCGGCCGTCGGGAGGCCGTTATTCACCGGATAACGGCGCCTTTTTTTTTTTGGGCGTCTTGCAGGTATCGCACAATTAAATGTTATTTCCATAACATGGATGATGACCTTTTCCGGTCGTACGATGCACCACAAAGAGACCCGTCATGGCACGGTACCAGAATAGGTAGTTTTGTGGTTTTGCCTTGTGTATCAAAAATATTTTTTTGCCCTTTTTTTTTTATCCTTTCGTTCCATCACCATTTGGAATTTTGCCCTTTACACGTTTACGCCCTTTCTTTCATTATTTCTATTGTGTAGAAATACTCCGTGATGTGTGCGATGTTCTTTTTGTAGAGGCTTTAGAGCCGTGTTTGTTGTCAGCCCCTCTGTGAGACGTTGCTGGTTGAGTTGACGCCTGTAGGTTAGCTGAGTGCCAGGAGAATGTTATAATGTCCTTATCTATTTTTCCACATTTTAAAGCAGACATTTCCAATGGCTCACCCGTCTATACTTGTTAGGCCACCGCTCTCCGCTCACAAACGTGACCAGCCGTCCTCATAATAATCTGAACGTTCCCGTCTGATCCAGGCAGGTCGCCCGCTTTCCATTTTGCTCGAGAATGTACGTCGATTATTTCACAATCACGGTTTCAGAAGAGATCGGTATGGATTTATTCATGAATCCGGGCTCTAAAACAAGCAGCGAACATCCTTATTTATCGTAATCTCCCTCGGGTCCGTACAATTTCGGAGCAATCATTTCCCACGGTTATCTTTGCTACAGAAAGCAAACAGTCGTCTGCATTCGTTGTGGTTTCGCCCTGAAGCCTCAAACAAAACCCTGCAACTCTCTCCGTTTGTCCTTATTAGCCTGCTCACACATGCCATCAGGCGGCTCCTTCTCTCTTATTTGAGTTCAACACTGGGAGGCTTGTTTTTTCGTTTCTTCTCAGTTAAGAACATTGTAATAAAAATGGCGTGGCTTTGCTTTTAAGTGACATCTAATGTGAGCTTTTGTTCCGCGTTAACTACAGTGATTTACAATAACACGGGTTTCGCATAGTTTGTTCTGACTCTGGATCATTCGGTGCTTCAGGGGCGTGTGACCATGGGTTTGTTGTGTTGCTGTTTCCATGAAATTGTTTAAAATCAGTGCGACTCTTCAGAAAAGCACACCGTTGATCTGTGTGGTGGTCGAGGGGGCCGGATGGTTCCAACGACCGCTCCATCTTTTAAAGATGGACGCCCATCGTGCGATTGCTCTAGTCGGGTGAAACGATGTTTTTTGATCTTTTTAAAGCGCACAAAAGCCTGAAACTTGAGATCGGAAACCTCAAACACAAATTATTTCTACTGCTCTGAAATCTGAGCGTACAAGAGATTTTAAACTATTTCAAACCACATTCAGAAGTTGTCAATCATTTCCCCTGAGATGTTCTCCAGTGACTGAAGGTCAGAATGCAGACACATCTGCTCTCGTCTGTAATTATAGGGACAGCGGTCGTGTTCATACGAGAGGTGAAGGTTTAGAGGCCGGTTTGAACTCCCTGAAGCGGTAACGGTAAGAATGTGACTGCCAGACATTACAACACCCGTCATGTAGAGGTTGAGCTCTTGAGCTGGAGCAGATCACCACTACTACTACTACTACTACTACTACTACTACTACTAAAAACTACCTTTTCCCACGGAGCTGCGCTGGGAGCAGTGGTGAACATTCAACCGTTGGTGGCAAAGGCGAGACTGGTTTTCTGTACCTTGAGAACATGTCTGAGCTGTTATGAAGAGTTACAGAATACGCGGTCCAAATATATCTATATCTTTTCTAAACTCATTGTATTTTCCATCGATGCCTCAGGATGTAGGAGTGGAACTTGACTCCAAACCAGAGGTTCAGTAGGTCGGCATCACTTTTACTGCTGCTACTTCCAGATGTCAGCTCATCACAAACTGCCCCTTAACTGCCATTTTTTTACATGCTTTGTGGTGTCTGCCCCTTCTTTGTAACCTCATTGAGGCTTTCCTGGTTAAATAAAAATAAAATAAATAATCATCACAGTCCAAATTGATTACATTCCCTCCAGCAGACTGTCAACTCCTGATTAAATTAATTCACACTCACAGCTCGTAGGGAAGGGTTGTAACAACGTTTTTATTTTATTTCACACAACCTTGATTAATTGAATCGGTAACTGTGACGAGTATGCATCTTGTTTCCACTTGGCTAAAGGTTTTGACGACTCTTGCGAAGCATCCCAAGGCCTGAAATGATCTATTTAATTTCCTTTTAGAAGTTGTAGCCATTTGTAGAGGCTCTAGCAGTAATAATTCAGTGAGGACGGACACCCCCTCCAACAAAGGTTTGTAATTGCAGAGGAAGGAAATGTTTGTACTTTTCCACAAGCTCCCGCTAGATGGAAGCCCTCCTCAGGCCCACGTATGTTTGTTAGTCGAGTGAGAATGATTTATGTTTGGTGCTGCAGGTTAATGCAACGGATGGCTCTGAAAGTGAAGGTACATGTCTGTCTGTCTCTTTAAGGTGACGCTTTGAGCAAATCTCTACCATTAGCATGCTAACATGCTCACAATGTTGATGGTAAGCGGGTTAACGTGGTCTCCATCTTACCTTAGTGGGGGAACATCTGCTCATGGAGTTGGCTGTGGTTCATAGTTGGAACAGATCGGTGGTTCGATCCCAGGCTCGGCCAAGTGTCCTCGGGCGAGACGCTGAAGCTCCCCGAGGCCGAGCCATCGGAGTGTGGATGTGACCTGGTTTGGTCCAGATGGGCAGGTTGACCGTGTGTGTGTGTGTGTGGATCGACTCTGGTGGGACGAGAGGAGGCGGAGCCTGTTTACGTCAATGTTGATGGACAATATTTCCCTTTTTTTTTTCTTTTTTTTTTTTACATGACTGTCGGCCATGTTGCCCAAATAATTATTCTCTTCCTCCGCAAGTAAAACAAAATGCACAGGAATATTCTCCAGTTTTTGTTTTATTGTTTGTACCGGTGTAGCGAATGAGCGGTGTTGCATAATGACGATGAACAAGTCCATTTACCATTTTAATGAGCATTAATCAGAAGTATAGTTTTGCAGACGTTTGTTCATTAAACGAGGGAATTTCTGACCTGGTGATGCTGCTGTATGAAAAGTCAGTGGATCATCAAAGTTATTACTCATCGAGAGGGAAAGATGATCGGTGTGAAGTTTGGTAAATGTCAAATGTCGTCCAATAGTTTCTATATTTCACGGTGGCCTGTCAATCGCACGGGGCCGTCTTCAGATGTCTTGTTGAACCCCAAAGCTAAACAAATTCAAATGAGAAAAATAAGAATTCTCCCATTTGTCAAGTTGTAACCAGAGGATGTCGAGCAGACTGAGATGATTAGTTGATCGCTCTAAATTGTCTCTTGATTACAGCTCTGGAATAAGCCGGACCCCGATGTCACCATTAAATCATAATGTTCCTCTCCGTTGCCTCATAACTCTCCCGCCTGGTTCAGAGCGTCTGAAACACCGATGTGTAGAGCGGCGGGGTGAAGTGATTCATCCAGAGCCGTCTGGAGGAGAGATGTTGTTGCTGAGGCGGGATGAGGGAGGAGGGATGACGGAGGAGGGATGAGGGAGGAGGTGAGCCGGGGGTTATTTATTCAGGCAGAATGGAAAGACGGGTGAGTTTGAATCCGGCGTATTGATCGTTTCGGGGTCACGGCCGGTTGGTTAAATGATGGACTCAGCTGGAGGAATTGAAAATTGCATAACGGCATATTTTAAGAGTTTTATACCTTCTTTTTTTTGTCTTCTTCGGAAGGTGTCGGTTCATTGGCTCGTCATTGACCCGGCGCTCTGACGGATGAACATCAGTGTTTAAATGATCATCAGGAAAGATGAAGGAAACACGGAGCCGGCGCTCGTTCAGAGAGCTGCCAATCTCAACCAGGGGTAGAAGAGTTTATTTACACTATTTTAAATGACTACAGAAGTGAGCCCAATGTGAGGAAGAGTCATAAGAGCGACTATCCTCTCAGTTTCTCTTCCACTGCGGTTATTTCTACAGAATTAACTGTAGCATTCTGCTCCAGATATCTATCAACCAAAATCTTCAGGTGGAGCTTCCCGGAGGGAAATCTTATCGAATGAGGATCCGTGACCCTGAAGTCATTTACTAACTAAATTCATCCCAGGACGAGATGCGACAGGGTCTCCGGGTGACCTATGACCCCAGGAAGCACATTTTACATGGTGGCCAAACTGGAACTATAAAATCCGAGTCATCAGGGGCCCAGGAAGACCTTTTCTCGTCGACTTGCATTCGGAAAGAGACGTCTCTGGTTTCCTTTTCATGTGAATGAGAATGAGCTTGGACCAAGGGCTGGGAGGCGGGGCTAAAGGGTTGCGCAAGCTCTACGAAGTTTTACCTGAATTCTATAGAAATCATGCAAATAAAAATAAAGAAGTCTACATCACATTAACTTTAGAGTGTCAGAAATCCTAGACATAGCTGCTGCTGCTGAGTAGATCCACTCCAGGCTAATTAGCATACGCAGATCTTGACTGTTCACTTCCTGTCGGTCCCGGTGAACGCGGCCTCCCCTCCATCTTTAATGAGCTGCAGTCTCTGGAGGCCGCCGGCTTCCTTCCTGCTTGGTGGTTTCTGGCGGCGAGGTGAAGAAATAAGACGGCGTCTGGTGGACTGGAGGAAAGGGTCTTTGATCAGACCTCAGACGGACCCCCCCCCCCACCTACTGCTGACTGTAGCTTGTGGCTCTCCATCTTGCTGGGGAGCTGCCTCTCTCTCGGTGGGTTTAAAAGTTGGTGGGCTAAATTCAGCCGGACCCCCACTTCCCTCCTTCCCTCTGAGCCAGTTTCTTTTTTTTAACTTTCTTCTTCCGGCTGCGTATTTGAGCTGCCCAGCTCCTCTGTTGACGCTGGTGGGTGTGAAGTTAAAAGCTCAGAGTTTATAGATGGAGCGTTGTTAAAAAGTAGTCCGACCACCTCCGGTGCACAAGTTGTTGTGGTTGTCGTGACCCCTTTCTGCCCCTGTAACACTCAGCCACCGTCTATCAAATCCACTTAAAGATCTCTGTAGGTGTGGTGACTGTTGAATGACTGTTTGAATACGTAGAGCGGCTTCACGTGGAAAAGAAGTAGCCACTACGATGCTGTTTACACAGTTATAGACGTCCAATCAGATCACGGCTCATTTGTAAACAGCTTTCGACCACGTTAACCCTTCGCTGACTAACGAGTGGATCGTTGTTATTGAGGGGCGTGAAAGCTCAGAAAAATCAACCTCGTTTGGGGAAAAATAACTCGTCTCTTTTCACCACGTAATATTCTCGATCTGCGTGAAAGTATTCATGACAAGAAACGTCAATAAGATGAATTATATTGACGCGCAAATTAATCCTGCAACTCATTCAGTCTGTATCGACCTCGTCCATCTTTTCTTTTCTTTTTTTTATTCCCACGATGCAGTTCATCTCGTTTCTCTCGTCTTTATGGTCTCCTCAATCTATCCGCTGTAGTTCTGATTTTCACACAAGAAACGCTCCTTTTTAATATCTTCACTTCCTCTCCTGTACGTCAGAGAAGATGCTCGTTGGTTTTAAATTCTCCAAAGAGGCCAAAGGTCGCTGTCTTAATGAGTTTTGAAGAGTGAGTTTTAAATGTAGACCTCAAAACAGTGAAGATGCTTCCACTCGTTATCACGCAGAGACGAGTCGGAGGAAAAGCAGTTTTCAGTGTGATGAAAGACATAATTAATGACAAACTAATGTTGAGAATTTTAAAAAATAATTTAGTTTCTTGTGAGACAATAGTTTTTTTTTCCTCTTATTTCCAACAAGTCTAGTTTGTTTGTTTACTGAAGGTCTTGAGCACAACAAGAAGCACAAGAGTCGTAAATAAAACCATCTTCATCACATTAAAAGGACTCAAATGTAAAGATTTGGTTGACTTTTTTTTTTAAAATGTTTCCTAAAAGTTGTTTAAATGAGAGAAACTTGACACGATGTGGGAGGAGTCTGTGTTCAAGAAACGGTTATTGAGGACAAATGCAAAAATATTATTATAATATTGAGCCGTTTGAGGCTGCGTGCTCGAGGACCTCTGGTGGTCCCGGTGACTCCTCCCCCCTCTCCCCGTTGCCAAGCAACGGTCACCGAGCCCGTTTCTTGTGAAAGGCGACATCGCTGCTTATTTATCGAGTTGGCCTGAAGTCCGTTGGAGGACTCTTTACGTCACCGCTTGTGTTTTTGCTTGTTTTTGAATGTTTGGTTTGATTCGTGTTTATCATTGAAGGTTCTTTACGTGACATTAATAAAGTTTAAAAGCTGAGATAAGAGTCTGACCGCCTCTCTGCTCCGCCCCCCCTCCCAGGCGCCCTGGCCGTCCTGATCCCGGAGCTGGACCTCGTCATCTCGCTGGTGGGCTCGGTCAGCAGCAGTTTCCTGGCGCTGATCTTCCCGCCTATCCTCCAGCTCCTGACTTTTCACTCGGAGGGCACGCTGTCGCCGCCGGTGACCGTGAAGAACGTGGTGATCAGCCTGATCGGGCTGATCGGGTTCCTCACCGGGACCTACGTCGCCATCGAGCAGATCGTCGCCCGCAACGCACTGAAACGAAGCGAAGAGACGTTCTCCTCCTACCGGCTGCAGTGATGACGGGCAGTGACATTTAGAACGCCATTTTTTATTTTTATTTTTCTTCTTCGTGTCGCTGCCGTTGGACACGGCGGCCATTTTTTATCTGTTGATCCATCGCCTGTCGAAGCTGTGAGGACGTGCTGGTTCCCCAGGTGTTGCATCATGGTTCCCCGGGTGTTGCATCATGGTTCCCCAGGTGTTGCATCATGGTTCCCCGGTGTTGGACCATGGTTCCCCAGGTGTTGCATCATGGTTCCCCGGTGTTGCATCATGGTCCCCGTGTTGGACCATGATACACCGACCATGTTCTGTCCCCCAAGTGTTGCATCATGGTCCCCCAAGTGTTGCATCATGGTCCCCCAAGTGTTGCATCATGGTCCCCCAAGTGTTGCATCATGGTCCCCCAAGTGTTGCATCATGGTTCCCCAGGTGTTGCGTCATGGTCCCCCAGGTGTTGCGTCATAGTTCCCCAGGTGTTGCGTCATGGTCCCCCAGGTGTTGCGTCATGGTTCCCCCAGGTGTTGCGTCATGGTTCCCCCGGTGTTGCATCATGGTCCCCCGGTGTTGCATCATGGTCCCCCGGTGTTGCATCATGGTCCCCCGGTGTTGCATCATGGTCCGGTTATTTTGACGCACCAACTGCCGGTTTACTCGCATTTCATCAAGTCCAGGATATTTAGTGCGATCTCTCCAAACGTATTATGGAAAAGATTATTTCCTTCGGGTGGCTTTTTGGAGATTTTAAGAGCGGTTTTAGAGGTTAGTTGTCATTTAAAACCTAAATATATTGACATTTAACGAAATTATTTCACATTATGGTCTCGATTTGGAAACTTTTTAACTTCCACGTTCGACATTTGATTCTGATATTTACTGGACTTGTTGCCCAAACTGCTTCTCGATTAGAGGGTTTTAGACTTTGACCATCAAACACTTCAGAGAAAAATCAACGTTTTTCTTTTTTTTGTTTGTCGCACTTTGATTTATGCCTTATTCAGTGAAACGGTACACGACTTCAACACAGACGACACAGACTTTTAATCAAGTAGCTGTAACTTAACCAAACGTAGAACAATGCAAGGGTTGAGTATCGAAACATTTTATTTGACACCGTTTAAATTGAAGAAAAACATTCAGGGATTGTATGTATGGAAGCCCAGAGAGGCCAAATGAGGGGAAAAATAATTCTGGTGATTCATTTTCTCCGTCTTTTTTTCTTTTTTTTCCATTTGTGTTTCTAAGTGTCATTACGGCCATAAGAAAATATCTCTTGTTCTAAATGGGACTGAATGCGTTCATGCTTTAGTTTCTCCATGTACTCGAAACACAAGGTACTTGTATATATATATTGTGTGTTAGCGAGTTATGCAACATTAGTGTCTTTAAGCTAGAAATAGTTTAAAGTGTTTTAAACTAATTTGCCGTTAGAGAAAACACAAATGCTCTTCGTCCGATTTAGAACACTTCAGCCTCTTGTGGCCGAAATGAGCATTACAACAACAAACAGAAATTATCCTAAATCCTAATAAATAAATTACCGTAGTAAGATTACCTTTTAAACGCTTCTTTTTTTTCCTCACCTGTTCGTAAGTTGTAAACACGGGAGAGAAAACAATTTAGATCAGATTTAGAAAATGAATTGCCAGATTTTTCTTTTTCCTCAGTTACCACTCGGGGCTTCTGTACATTTTCCCACTTCGCTCCATCAGATGGAGGTCACCCGCGTCCATACGCGTTTACGATGGTGCTTAAAAAGTATGGCTGTAAATTACACTTATCAAAGGAAGAAATGGGAGTTGTTCGCAGTTTTGAGTTTTTAAGTCCCGTAATCATGAGAAAGTGATTCTTGATTTCCTTTTTATGTACATAAAAGCAACAGTTATTTTAATATATTAAGGGAGGATCAGCGCGGCGTTTCTTTTTGTTGTAGTCGTCCCCGTAGTGCCCCAAAACATCTGGCTCAAGAAGAACTCAAAATGGAAAACAGACGACAACTTGTTCACGAGATGATGAATATTTATATTTTACTGTATATTAGATTTTTAAAAGTTTTTTTTCTCCTTTTTTTTCTTCTTTTTTTACTGTCTACATAAATTGGTTGCCTTTTTTTTTTTTTTTTTTTGCACAAACAAGAAACCAGGATTTTTATGAAAACCCAGATTAATAAAATCTCACTGATGCTCAACCCCAGAATAAAACATTGAACATTTTAAAAATATATTGGTTTAAGAAAAACGTAGTTATTCTGTTTTTGTTTTTTTTTTCATGTAGAAGCTCTTCTGTGTAACATTTTCTTTTTTCTCATCTATAAAACATTTTTTTCATCCAATTATTTTTTCTTTTCTGTGTTTTGATGTATAACCACATTAAAGGTTCAGGTATTTTTTATATATATATATATATATATATATATATATATATATATATATATATATATATATATATATATATATATATATATATATATATATATATATATATATATATATATTAAAAATAAATAACATCATGCATTTTTAAGACCTGCAGCTGAACCTTGAAAATGTTATTTTTGTTTAATTACAGAGAGGATCTGCTTGTAAAATAACGTAATACAAGACATGCATTTTATTTCCAAGCCATAGTATTAAATCATAAATCAAAGCCCACCCGCCTGCTTTAGTGAGCCGACGCATACGACCGGTTCCTTCTCGAGCTTCTGCACTCAGACGGCTTCACAACGCAAAGCTAAGAGCCTTATGGAAGAGCTGTCGTCTGAATCACAGCTGAAGTCGCTTTGTGTATATATCCATTTGTTGCACATGTAAATGTCCACACACACAATGGTAAATCTCATCTTATATACACATTTTTCTCCTATTCCCTTATATACATATCTAGAGATATAGATATATATCTCTATAGAGATTTTCTCCACTCGACACTTTATGAGGATGATGATGTGCAGCTACCCAAAGAACACTTTCAATCTGCTCGCCTTCATTTCGGGCAAAACTATTTGATTCTTAATCGATTAATTAAATAGTTTTCGAGCAGAAGTTCTCCGAGGCCGACGGTTCAAAAAGCTGCAATCTGCAAATCTTTGATATTTGATGAATTTATTCAAACGCAACCCTTAAAATGTCATTTTAGCCCTCTTTTCATTTCTTAATTCCTTCATGAATAAATAACATTAAAAAGTATCAGTGTGTGCTTTACTGTCTTTTTTTTTATATATATATATATAATTCTTTCTTTTTTTTTTTAAGGTAGCTGTTAAACATTTTCTTCTTTCCTTTAAAAAAAACAAAAGCGGTGTTTTTTTTCTTTTCTTGAGGCTTCGTAACATCGGTCCACAAACCAACAGCTAACGTCACCATGACGACGTGCACTTCTTATAGACTCCGTGGTTATAACTAAGTTTTTTGCTTCCTTTTTTGAGGGTTAAAATAAAAACCATCAGCAGTTTCTCCTCACGGTTTTATTTCTGTCGTCTCGTCATATTTTACTTTAGTTTAAAAGAAAAAGCTCTGCAGCGTCTTGACTTCTTTTTACAATCAACACTTGGAATGATGAAGGAGCTTCATCAACAAAGTGGTACAAAATATAAACCATACTTCATTTTTAAGCTTTTTTTCTTTTTTTTTTTTTCAGGAAAATGTTGGGTAGATAATGAGAATAAATATTAACCTAAATTTAAATCATACCCTCTAAAAAACAAAGCTGGTTTGAATTGACGTCGAACACGATTACTCAGCTTGTTTTCAGGTTTAGGGAACAATATTTAAATTATCATAGCGTGGGTTGAAGTAGCTAACGACTGTTTCATAACTTGGATAATTATGGAGGCAACGTCACGTAACGCAAAAAAAAAATTAAACGTTTTTTTTTTTTTTTTCAACCGAAAGTTTGATTGAATTTTTTTTATTTCATTTTTTTAATGCCTTATTTGTTCCTAATGCAGCGGGATGGATGCATGAAGACGCTCCGTCGCTCCCTCCCGGGGGTTAATACACCGGAGGGAGGTTGTTGGGAGTTAAATGGTTTCTCCAGCTCTGTTTTTTTTTTTTGTTTTTTTTTTTTACTTTCCAATTATCTTGTTCCGCGTTCACAGACTTGTAATTGATTTCCGACCGTGTGCTCGTCGTCGTGTTGCAGAACAACGTGACTTCTTCCGCTCGAGACTTTTTCCATTTATTTGTGTGAACACCAGACGTTGGTGCGTATGTTTGATGCCGGGCGCTGTGTGATGTCACTCCGAGAGCCTTTAAGTCTGCGGAGTGTAACTCGGAGCTCTGAGGCTGAGCTGCTTCCGGGACCGCATCCGCTCGGGTAATCCCGTCTGCTGGCTAATTGATAGAAAGGAGACGGAGGCCGGTTGGATTGGGAAGGAGAGAGACAAGAAAAAAAAGGTCCTTTGGGGTTAATTTCACTCCATAAAGCTCACACGGGCGGCCGGAGATAGAATTCCACTAACCCGAGTGGGAAGCAGAGGACTCTCTAACGTAGGCGCTTGTATTCGGACAACCTCCCGTAGATCAGCTGCTTGTTTTCTTCCGAGGCCGGAAAAAAGAAAATATCACTTCGATGACACTTTTTTTTTTTTTTTTAGCGCCTCCTAATTTGTTGTTCAGTCTCACGACGGCTTCCATACATACGATATTCCATAGTACTGGTTGTAATATGGTAAAGCTGGTAGTTTTAGTATCAGAAGGTTATTAGCCATAAAACAAATGGTCCATCCAAGCTTTCAGAAGGTTGGCGCCTTTTTAATAAGTTAAAATTCCTGGAATTTAAACTCGGCAAATCCTACGAGGTCGAGTTAATTTAAATAAATATTAAAATATGACGACTCTTGGCTCGTGTGACGTTAGCAATGAATTAAAGCTGCGTGACCTCTATCCTTAGACTTTTATGTCGTTAAATATATTTCACCAGATGTTACGTTTAACTGTTAAACCTGCACCAAGTATGGAGCGATATGAAAGCATAGTGTATATAGTATAAAAAAATAAATGGAAATTATTCGAAAAATGTGTAAAAACTTTAAGAAAATCTTCAGGAAAATGTGTAAAAAGTCTAAAGAAATGCCTGAATTGTGTGAAATATGTCCTATAATTGAAGAAACATTCAAATGAAGTCAAAAACAATTATATACCTTTTTGTTTTATAATTAATGTTTATAGAAATATATTTTTAGGACCATTTGGAATCTTTTGTGAAAATACAGGAATTCTGAAAGGCATGAGCATGAAGCTGCTGGATCACGTCGCTGCCCTCGGGCTCCGAGTGAAGCTCAAACATCTGGAGGTCTGGGGGTTTGGAGGAGGAGAGTTTCACCGTGGGCGCTTAAAGGATTCTCACTTCTCATCTTTGGGAAGTCGTTTCCCATTTTCAGACCTCAGAGAGAGAGACGGGGATAATGTGTATCTTCTGATCTTTTATTTTACAGGAAAGTCAGTCACATAGCTTTTTTTTCTTTTTTTTTTTTAAAGTAGCGAACTTTTGCATTTTCGTGGTCAACTCAGTTTCTTTACTGGATGGAGATGTAAATTGCACCATAATTGATATTGTTTTTGGCAGAATACAGGCTCTTCCTCTCTCTCTTTGTAAAGGGAAGAAGGAGAATCCATCTTATTATTTTAGACGGATAATGAAGAAGAAAGCACTTTACTTTCACTCGACGCCCAATAAAGTATATTTATATGTATATCTGGACCTGATGGAAGAGATGTTCTCAGTGCTCCTTTCCATTTTCATAATATCATCTTCCCTCATTTCATCCACCTCCTCTTCACCCTGTATCTCTTGTCTACTCTCCTCTTCCTCCTCCTCCTCCTCCTCATTCCTGCACGAGTCACCCCTGTCGTCTCTCGCTCCATCTTCCCTCTCCTCATCACTCCTGCTGTCCTCCCATCTCTTCTCTCACCGCTCCTCCTCTTCCTCCTCCTCCTCCCATCTCTTCTCTCCTCCTCCTCTTTCCATCTCTTCTCTCACCGCTCCTCCTCCTCCTCCTCCTCCTCCTCCTCTCCTTTGTAACCTCAGCTCTTTGTTTCATGTCACACCGTTGGCTGCGGTGCTGAAGGGTTTCACATCGTCCTGCGGTGTGATTTGTTTTATTTATTTATTTTCCCGGGGCTGGAGACGAGATCCGTTTGTGCGTCATTCGACTTTTCTGAATCAAAAATGTTTCACGTTGTCTCGGCGGAAACTTCTTACTGAAACTATCTTTTCCGAGATGCCGGGCTGTGAATGCATCAGAGAGATCGGGTCCAGAAGACCACGGGATCATCACCCAGCAGACCGCTGTCCATGTCCCGTGTGACGGTGACTTATTCGTTACCTTGGTTCCTTTAGTTCCACTCTTGTTGCTGGACATCTGCAGAAAAACACATGAAACATAACTTTTCATATACGAACCGTTGTACGAGCGTACGTTGAATCTAGTAACGTTGTGCGGAGGCTTTCAGTTTTTAGAGTTACTCTCCTAGTCACGATCTCACCTCTAACCTCTTTAAATGACTTTCCTCCTCCTCGTCAGGGAGAGAGGACAAAGTCATCTGACGCTGGATCAGAGACGTGTTGGCGAGAGTGATTACTTCTCATTTCCCTGAAGTGTTTACATGATGTCGTTAGGACACTAACTTGACTGAGGAAGGAAGGAAGGAAGGAAGGAAGAAACTCAGCTGCCATCTCCCTTTGCTTCCTCATCTCTGTTGCCTCCTCTCTCCTTGATTTATCCCCACTCTTCTCTTCATCTCACTTTCCTCTCTCCTTTCTTTTCCTCCTTTAGTCTCCTCCTTCTCCTCTCCTCTGTCTCCCTCTCCTTATTCTCCTCTCCCTCTTCTCCTCTCCCTCTTTTCCTCTCCTTCTCCTCTCCCTCTTCCCCTCTCCTTCTTCTCCTCTCCCTCTTCTCCTCTCCTTCCTCTTCTCCTCTCCTTCTTCCCCTCTCCTCCGTCTCCTTCTCCTCTCCTTCTTCCCCTCTCCTCCTTTTCCTCTCCCTCTTCTCCTCTACTCCTTCTCCTCTCCCTCTTCTCCTCTCCTTCCTCTTCTCCTCTCCTCCTCCTCCTCTCCTCTCCTTCCTCTTCCCCTCTCCTCCTTCTCTCCCTCTTCTCCTTCTCCCCCTTCCCTTCTCCTCCTTCTCCTCTCCCTCTTCTCTTTCTCCTTCTTCTCTCCTCCTTCTCCTCTCCTCCTTCTCCTTCTTTTCTTCTCCCTATTCTCCCTCTTCTCCTCTCCCCCTTCTCTCTCTCCCCCTTCTCCTCTCCTCCTTCTCCTCTCCTTCTTCTCTTCTCCCCCTTCTCCTCTCCCTCTTCTCCTTCTCCTCCTCTCCCTCTTCTCCTCTCCCTCTCCTCCTCTCCTCCTTCCCCTCTCCTCCTGGTGTAACCTGTTTGCAGAGGCGGTGTTGCCCGGCGGTGTTGCTCCTGGCGACAACTCCCCTAAACTGCCAGGACTGCTTGTCAGATCTCCCCGTTGCCACAGCAACAGACGTGTGCAGGGATGAGGCGTGTGCAGGGATGAGGCGTGTGGTCTGGTGAGACGTTGGACTCAAACGATGGAGACTCAGAGGATTTATATATTTGAGGACGGAGCAGCGAGACTAGTCGTGTCAAACGGATAAAACCAACGTTTAGGTCCAAAATATGTGGCTCGAAATGCCCAAACTTTCATTTTTATCTTTAATATCTCGGAAATGATTAATGATCCGTGAAATTTTAATATTTACGTTTAAAATGTAATGCTGAGCTTATAGAAAACTCTGACAGCCGGCCGCCGGGGGGACGGTCCAGATGTAGAAGAGTAAAACAGTTTGTTACTCTCTTTAGCGGAGAGCAGACGAGTGAAACGAAAATGCACTGAATTCCGGTAAAGAATATTATTATAAATTATAATTATTTTACCTCTTTGATGCAAAACAGAAACGCAGCACAACGTCGACGCGAACGTTGATTTCATCTCGGTACGACGGCTTCTACGAGATGGACTGAGGAAGTGAAAGCTGTGCTCGGCTTATTTGACTTATGTGACATTTATTTCCCTTAAAAATCAATGAAAAATTGTGATGTGTCATATTCTCGGTAAAAAAATAAATGGATTTTTTAAAATGGACTGGAACGTTCATACGTGCCCACATTTGCTACAATGTATTGATTAAAATCTGTGAATTCGAGAGGAAGCTTCGTGCTGGAGCTAAGTGCCTCCAGCTCTCTTTATTGCACAGAGTTTATTAATCTACTCTTTACTGCTCCGACTGCACCAGCACATCTCTACACGTCCTCCCCTCTCACTGCTGAGGCCGTTACACTCACAGAAAAAAACAGAGAAAAAATGTCTATATGTCGAAGATGAGTCTGAAAATGTTTTCAACTTTGATGATATGAAGGAGCTGAAGGAACGTTGTCTTTCTTTTGTATTAAACACAGATGCAGAAGTTAGAAAAGAAACAAGCGGGCTCACAGTGAACTTTCTTTTTTATTAAGACGTGTTTTACGGGTCTTGTTTTGGCTTCTTTTTTTTGTCTCGTCAACATTACAGACATTCAGAGGAAACATTCTTCAAGGCGATGTGCAAAAAACAGCGTATGAAAAGAAAACGGGTACATTCTCGTTGACTGTTGGCTTCTAATGCGAGAGGCTGACCCTCAGCCAGAGGCACAGACACTTTGTTTTTTTATATATATAATTTTTCCAAACACACAAACAACATCAAGCTCAGTCCATTGCATTGATTTGCAGCACTTAAAAGAGGAGGAAAAAAGGTAAAAGGTCGGCATTTTTTAAACCCTCAGTGGGCCAATTATATTTTCTTCTGTCCTCAACAAGTTTCCTCTGACTAAAACCTTGGGTTGATTTATTAAACCAGCTCCTGTGGGTGTAGGTTCACATCCATATTCTCTTTTTTACTCCCTTTATACTATAATATCTAACATTTTAACTTTCAAATGAAGGCAAGGGAAATGTGGTTGTTTGGTTTTAGAGAAACTCTGCTTTTGAGATTTTAGGGAATCACACGTTAGACGTGGTTTTGGTAATTTGCAGGTGAAAAGATGACATCTATAACCCTTGTTTCAATATATTTCCATGATTATATTTCCATATTTAGTTAGAATCTGCTTCACATTCAAATATATTGTCACGTATGCAACTTATTTAATTATATTTAAACAATTGTAAACAACAATTTGAGCTTGAAGGTTCACTATTATACTTAAATAAATCATAAATAAAGTGCTATCAGGTACAACATGTAACTGAAATGCCATACTTTGTTCATGTGATAACAAATGAACCATCTCAATTAAGACAACTCTTTCCAATTCCTTATCTAATCTAAGAAAATGTAAATAAACGTATATATTTCCCAAAATGCCAAACTATTGCTTTCAGTTAAAGAAAAGACAAACCTGTCGATTTGGTTTGAATTTCCACGTTAATTAGTCACTTCGTCAATCAGTTTAATGAAGAGTTTGACAGTTTGGGAAAAAATGTTTCTCCCTTTATGAATAACCTGCAAATTATTAATTCCTACTGAAGAACAAAAGAGCTTTTCACTTTAAATTCCCCCTAAAACTCCCTTCTTGGGTTTGGAACCGGCAACATGTTGGCACAAAAATGAAACGAAGACATGCGCGCACACACACACACACACACACATTCCCTCCGAACACATGGCCCTGTTTGAGGTCCTTGGTGGACCTTTTTTTTTTTTAAATTGGGGGAGAACTGGTCCCGGAACAGCCTGATCCACACACACAGTGGGCTCATTGAAATGCAGCAGCAACACCCCGCTTACTCATACATATTCAACATTCAGCCTCCACTTTCCAGGAGTGTGAAACACAGTGATGTGGTTAGAATACTGTGCAGAACTTAACTACTCATTTTAAAGTCTCCTTTTTTGTTTGTTGTCATTCTCATGTTGTATATTATTCAGATACGAAGTGTAAAGTGAATATTCTCGCCGCTTGAGGGTGTTTTAATGTGTAATTGAGCTCAGTGTGTGAACGCCGGAGTGCTTTTGTGAGTTTTGGGAACTGAAATGAACATCGTTGATGTATGTGTGAGAAATGAAAGTGCACACAGTATTGATTCTGAATGGCAGAGACGCTGTGTTTTGTCTTTTCTTTCCTCTCAGGTTTTAAGTGTCCGAAAACACAGACACCTCCAGATGTGAGAAAAAGTCTTCATGTTGGATCTACGCAGGATGTGGCGGAGGAGTCCGTCCCACCTGTGCTGTTCCTGTCCCAGAAGAGGCCGATGAGGTGAGACGGTCCCAGAGGATAAAAGACACGACGGCTCAGCGGCACAAAACACCTCCAGAGGTCTCAGTCCCAAAATGTTGGTACTGAAAGTCAAGTCCTGGACTTTCAATGCCGCGTGCATAACGAGTCCTCATCCTTTTAGACCGTCTCGATGATTGCGAGGTAGACGTTACGCCATTCATGTTACGGGGTTAGTAACTGGGTGTGCACCATAGAAATATAATAGGATTAGGACCGACATCGAACTGCTTTCCGCGTCCAAAAAGAAAATGGCGATTGTTGTTATGGTGACAACCACGTCAGTGTTGCTGTAAAGTTCACTCACGCGGCTCCCGAGACAGATGGCTGGCTAGTTAGCTAGGTAGGCTAACGTTAGCTTGTCCTTCTCTGGAGGAGCGGGGGATGCGGCAGAGGGACCATTGGACCCGACATGTTTGTGTCTGGCACTTGCCACCAGTCAGCCATGGTAGCGTTAAAGCACGGTGGAATTAGCCAGCTAGCTAACTAACCAGCGAGCTAACGAATGAGCTAGCTAGCTTGCTAATTCCCCCGTCATTTGATGCTACACCAATTACAGAAATGAGCACAACAAAGTTGTCACTGATCTAGCGATAGCAATGTGCATGAGTGTGTGGCTGAAGCATCGTGTTGTAAAATTGTACTTATTGCAACAAAGGTCAAAATGGTAACTGTACACATAAAAATGGCCGCCACCACGACCGTCCTGCTGCATTGATTTAAATGGGAATGTTCCTTCTACTCCTGTTTCATTTCTTTTGTGTGCATATTTGATTTTCCGTTGCTGAATGACGTTAACTTGCATGTTCAGCTCTTTGTCTCACAACCGTGTTTTTCTGCCGGAGCCTCTGTGTCAAGACTGTGGACGTATTAATAGAATATGGCACGAAGCCCCCATTTCCCCCACAGACCACATTTATGAACGAGACATGTGTGAGGAGGTTGTTTTTCCGTCACAGTGCCGACATCCAGTGGTTTAACGTCTCACCTTGCTGCGGTGATGTGCAGCTGGACTGTTGGGTGGTTTGTCTTTTGAAATAATATTTTGGTATCAAAGATTGTAAGCTTGACGTTTAGAAGTCCTTTTTCAGGGAATAGCAGCTGCTCAGCATGAATTTGTTTTTCAATTGTTTTTTTTTTAATCTTTGGGCTTGGGAATGTTACCAAATTAAAAAGGGGCTGAAGTCAAAGTCCGAGCAAGTTTTGATTATACTGAGCTGAAAGTAATCTCATTTGTGTTTCGGGTCTACGACTCTGTCCATGCATCCTTTCGTCTTTTTCTTTCTTTGTCCCGGTGAGAGTTTGGCTTGTTAAAATATGAAAATAATTACTGTAAACAACCAGGACAACAGCCGAGAAGACTGTCCGCCTCCATCACAGTTTGTGTTAAATATTGATGTTTGAAAATGTGCATGTGTCACCTTTTAATCATTCCTTGAATTAAAAGTGTATCACTCGACTTAGTATTCTCAAAAAGCACCAATTTGTTATTCTATTCAATAAATCCCTTCTCAACAGCATCGGTCAGATTTCCGTTCTATGGAAACAGAAACAGCATTGACGTCCTTTATAAACATCACAGTATTTAGTTTAGTCTAGAAACTAGTTCATAGAAGATTTTATGCATCAAAATAAATAAGGGGGTGCGGGGGGAGATGATCACAATGTTTGAAAAACCCAACACCAAATTAAAGTATGAAAAAACATAAGTAAGAACTTATTTTCAAAGAATTTGAATGGTAATTCTTGACTTCATAACCAAAGGGAGTCGTGATAAAACATTACTAAGTTGCTCCTAGTCTCTGCCTCCCTCGCTGTATTCGCAAAGTCTCTCAAGTTCTCCGAAGGCATCACTGATAACTCTGTATGGCATCATTTATTTCACTTTGTCTCTGTCCTCCTCCTCTTCACCTCTAGCTATTAAAGTTGTGTTTCTCTCTCTCATACAAAGTGTTTTTTTCCTTTTTCTTCATGCAGTACCTTTTCTTTGTTTTCTTTTCCTTCCATTAATAGTTTTTTCTCTTTGTCAAGGTCAAGTTCTTCTTTTTAATAGCATTTTCTTGTCACAAAAGTTCTAAATGACGCCCCCCCCCCACACCCCCCCTTCCTGCAGCATTATCATCTCAGCAGTGAAACTTGAAGATGATGAGGACGATCCTCTTGTACTCCTTCCTGAAGTTGTGGTTCAGGACGCCGTAGACGACGGCGTTGAGGCAGCTGTTGAAGTACGCCATGAAGTAGCTGGCCGTGAACAGCCACTCCGGTATCGCCCGGCTCAGCCTGGAGTCCAGCGCCACCGCCAGGCCGATCAGGTTCAGCGGCGCCCAGCAGACGGCGAAGAGCACGAACACCACGAACATGGTGAGGAAGTTGCGCAGGTCGTGCGGCTTGATCTTGGGCCGCGAGTCCGGCTTGACCCTCCTCCTCACCTGGATGACGAGGATCCAGATACGCAGGTAACAGTAGCTGACGATGCTGATCGGCAGGATGAAGTGCACCACCACCACCGTGATGGTGTACAGCGAGCTGACCGACTGGGCGAAGGTGCAGGAGTACACCCGCGGGTCGTACTGCAGCGACTCCACGAACCAGTTGGGCACGATGGCGAGGATGGTGAACGCCCACACGAGCACGACGTAGCACATGGTGTTGCTGTTGGAGAAGAGTTTGTCGTACTTGAGGCTGTGGCAGATGTAGCAGTAGCGGTTGATGGCGATGCCCGTGATGTTGAAGATGGAGCCGATGACGCTGAGGCCCATGAGGAAGCCGCTGATCTGACAGTGGATGTAGCCGGCGATCCAGCCGTCGTGGAAAATGGCGGTCAGCACCAGCGGGTAGGGGTAGATGGCGACTACCAGGTCAGCGAGAGCCAGGCTCACCACGAAGGCGTTTCCTGCAGACAGAAGAGGGAGACAGACGGTCATCGGATATATATATATGTATATATATATATATATATATATATATATATATATATATATATATATATAATATGAACAGAACGGTTTGACGTAACATTGGGCTGTGAGAACTTGTGATGGGCACTTTTCCCTATTTTTAATGGATTAAATATTGAATAATTGGTCGTAGAAATAATCAACAGCATAATTGATGAGGGAAATAGAAAAAACAAGGTAGGTTAAAAGAGTAGAACATTTTTCTGGTATTTTTGTGAGAGACAGAAGGTTTGGAGCCAGCAAATGTAAAAACAACTCGTCGAGAAAGAAGCGAGTTCTGACAGAAGAACGGAGCAGAACACAAACGAAAGCAAAACAGAAACAGGGAACACGACGTCATTGAAGGAAATAAAAATAGCCTCCAACAGACAGAGGAGCAAAAACAAATCCCAATTCCATCCAATTTAACGTATGGATCATTACTCTCCAAACCTCATCAATGCCGCTTAAATGCCCCAACATCATTAGAGGCTAATGAATTCAACTGTCCCAAGCTGCTCCTGTACATTTTCAGTTCAATAAGCTGCACTCTAACTTATTTAGGCATTTCACGCACCACATAAAGTTCATAATGATGGAGCATTGTTGTTCCCTAGGAGGAGGGTAAACACTGGTTTGTATTCCAGCCATAGTCCAGGTGGGTTGGAGCCAAGTAATGTATGCTTTGACAATAAAGTTCTGACCCTGCTGGTGTGCTGTAAAGGTCGCCCACATATGGGAAATGAAGTATTGAGGGTCTGATTTAGGGGTTTAACATTTGCCTGCTGCCCCGAGTGGACCGTGCTGCATTTCATTGAAACTCTCTCCATTAAACTGCCCCAAGTCTGTGCAGCATTAGTATGGCAGGCAGGTATCTAATTCAGATATATATTTACCCCCAACTCTAATGAAATCAGTTCTCCAGTTCAATTTTCATTTGAGTAAAGGTTAAAAAGACCTTCATCCAAGCGGCGCTTTTTGGATGGCCGGTCCATCACATTGGTCCAAACTTAAATATTTCAGCTATTGATTGAAATGCAATGAAAATCTGCTCCGATATTCATGGTCCCCATAGGATAAATCCTACTGACTTTGGCGGTACTGCTGTACCAAAAAAATGTCCCCTTGCGGGATTAATAAAGTATTTATCTATCTAACTATCTATCAGCTGACCCTTCGCTATTCTTGCCCCTTTAACGCAGAATGGCCAATCTGTCTCTAAAGACGCTCATCAATGGTTTCAGACGTTCTTCATTTTCCGGCTGGTTTAGTGGTTTTGAAGCTAGTCGTGGTTAAACGTTATGTGGAACAGTGGAACTTGTTACCCGGAGAGGTTGGAAGGAGATCCATGTTTCTAAAACGCCACAGTTCTATCTAAAAACCTGTGGAGCTAACATTAGCAGGGTATGTTTGCACATCATTAACTAGCGCTAGCTCTTCTATGCTACGCTAGTTACTAAAGGTTTACGGAATGCTTTTCAATGATTGATTGCTCTACGTTGTGAAACAATTGGTTTGGTTTAAGCAACAAATCGACTTGGATAAGGTTAGAAAAAATATCATGTTTGTGCTAAAATATTAACGTGACAACGCAATGGGGCAACACAACGTAACGCGACTATGCGTCACCACAACACGACAACGTAACGGACAACGCAACGCAACAACGTAACGCAACAATGTAACGTACTTGGTGAAAATGAATGACATCCTCTCTTAGTGGACTTTTTGACGTTACGTTATAAACCAAGTTTACTTTACTTTTGGTTTCACATGGGACACAAACAGTGGTCTCCTGAGTGAAAGTCCTGTGTTTGTTCAACCCTCCAATCAGCCCTGAGAGGACCGCCTCACTTTTTATGCTCATTACTATACCACGTAACTTTCAATGACGTTTGCTCGATACACTACGCCGCTTGGATTGAACACAAAAACATTGTCATTCAACTTATCTGAGGTTTGCAGAAACGTACAGACTTGGCTGACATCACACAGAACTAATTATACTCCAGTATATTCCTGACTATACTGTTCTGGAGAATTGTCACAGGTGTTGTACAGGAAAGAGTTTGTGCTGTTGATTATTTAAAATTTTATTTTTCAAAGCTATGAGCACAATAAAGACAATTCCACTCCCTTCATTGTATTGGGGTGGAAACCTTTAAAACACATTGCATTCCTATGCTCTCAGATCTCATTAACAAACTGAGAATAAAGTCTATAGACACCGGAGGTGAGCCTCGGTAACTGCTGTAATTAATAAGTTTTGGTGGAAGCTTTCATCAGACAACATCTCCACATGCAGAAGGGAGTGTGGTCGTTAACTCCGGCAGCGTTAATAACACCTTGTTCTACCTGCTATGCAACACCATTCAGTATCTATCACCCTCCAGCTCCATCTTCACTATGAAGAAGCTTCATCTTTATTATTCTGGATGGAAACTGCTGGTCTCCGGCGCATCACAGAGGGCTAGTTAGGGAGGAGATGGGAGCACGGGGACTCGTTATCCACTAGCCAATATGTGTTTTTTCTCATTATTACTGCGTTTGCCCTTTGTGACTATTCTCGACAATCAAGCTGGAGCTGTATGTTAATAAAAAAGGTTGAGAAACGGTTGCAGCGTTAGTGGTTCAATTCCCTGTGTAGTTCGCTAACTGAGGAAGACATTACACTGACAGAGTCGGTCCCGTTGGAGCCGTTCATGCTGTAGACTTCCTGTTGCATCCCCCCGGCTCTACTCAGCTACCTCGGACCCCACTCTTCATCTGTCTACCACAGCCCCAAACTAACTAGTCTAAGCTTTCCCTCCAGTAAATACCTTAATTATCTTATTCCTGTCATCTCGTTTAAGTCTGCACTTGGGTTCAGCTGTTGCCAAGGCCTCAGAACCAGGCAGCAACCTTCGGGTTTGACAAGTGAAGCCAATGCTTAATGTCTTAAACCTGCATTCTCTCTACTGACCAGCAGGGGGTGACTCCTCTGGTTGTATAGAAGTCAAAACTTCATGTGTTAAACCTGCATTCTGTCTCCTGACCACCAGGGGGCGACTCCTCCGGTTGTATAGAAGTCAAAGCTTCATGTGTTAAAGCTGCATTCTCTCTCCTGACCACCAGGGGGCGACTCCTCTGGTTGTATAGAAGTCAAAGCTTCATGTGTTAAAGCTGCATTCTCTCTCCTGACCACCAGGGGGCGACTCCTCTGGTTGTATAGAAGTCAAAGCTTCATGTGTTAAAGCTGAATTCTCTCTCCTGACCACCAGGGGGCGACTCCTCTGGTTGTATAGAAGTCAAAGCTTCATGTGTTAAAGCTGCATTCTCTCTCCTGACCACCAGGGGGCGACTCCTCTGGTTGTATAGAAGTCTATAGAAAATGACTCTACTTCTCTCTTGATTTATTCAGTAAACATTGTAAACATGAGTTTATGTCTCAATCTCTAGTTTCAAGTCTTCTTCAATACAGCATGATGTTCATTTAGTAAATTATGGTCCATTTAGAGTCAAACAGACCATAAAGCAGGGGATGCTTTAGGGCGTTTTTACCAGGTTTTAGTCTCAGTTGCTTTATGCTAAGCTAGGTTATCCACAACATGACTTCCGCTTCATACTTAACAAAGACATGAAATTGAGATCAATCTTCTCATCTCACTCTTGTAAAGAAAACAAATAAGTGTATTTCTTCCTAAAAAGTTTAACAATTCTTTTTTAATACATTGAAGTAAATGGGGGCCAGCAAAATGTATCAAAACATCCGTTTACAAACATTAAATTCGGGCTCACCTGAAAGAGAAGCAGGAGTCTGCACAAGCTTGAGACTGTTAAATAGTTTTGCTTTCGCCATTTACTTCAATTCATCGAGACTTTCCTCTGTTTTTTTATTCTTCGTACACCAGGAGGCACGAGAGAAGAATTCAAGAAAACACTTGGTGAGTAATTGATGTACAAATGATCATTTTGTGGGTGAAGTATTTCTTTGACTGACATCTAACAGCCAAGCAGAGACTAATATTTATAATATTTAATATTTACTAATATTTTTTACCTCTAATAGCATAATGGACTATTATATACTATGATTCACAAGATGTGCAGCAATGAACCAAGCCACCAACAAAGTCAGGGAAGAAGAAGACTTTAAACATTCAACACATTTGTGTAAAGCTCAGTTTTTGTTTGTTTCCATTGAAACTCCACGGGACACCTTTAATCCTCCAGGAGTGAGCGGATCATGTATCGTACTCACTCTTCTTACCAACACGGGAACCTCCGCTTCCCGAGGATCCATTAAACACAACCAGTTACGCTCATCAGCCCGTTCATTAAGACAAACGGTGAATTAACGAGCACCGATCTCTATCAGCGCGGTGTGATCTTTTGCCTCTCGAACGCACTGAGAAGTTCCAGTAGTTTCAAAGACATCTTTTTCTTTTTTCTTCTTTTCGCAATTGAAATGCAAATTCATGCAGCGAGGCGCTGCGAAATCTAATCAGCTCATCTGTTCAGTAGAGGGATCGGGGCTGTGAACTTTGTAACAGCGTTTCACACATACACACACACACACACACACACACACACACACACACACACACACACACACACACACACACACACACACACACACACACACACACACACACAGACAGACAGACAGACAGACAGACGCCAGCCTGGCCGAGCATCTCGTAACCACGGAGACTTTGTTCTGAAGTGAGATGCCTCCCTCGTCTCGTGTTTTCATTTGTTCCTCTCAGCAGCAAGAGTGTGTTCGAGGCAGCAGCCGCCGCCGGTGTGTTTGTGTGTGTGTGTGTATATATATAAATGTGTGTGTGTGTGTGTGTGTCGCATCCTGACGGCTGCTTGTACTTTGTTCAGGTAGAAAAGCAAACACTGCTGTCACCCACAGACACAGTTTGAGACGCGGTTTGTTCGTGAAGAGAATAAACTCTTGAAGTCAACCTTCGTCTGACGTTTCTGGAGCATATCGCAAAGAGAAGTTGGAGGTTATGAAACTCAGGTTGGGAGTATTTAGAGGGTCATATTCGGGGGCCGAGGTCATGAGTTCAAATCCCCGCAAACTTTCCACAAACCAAACTTGGTTATGTTTTCCAACATTATGGTTTGAATGACCTTTGAAGCCTTCTGTACACTTTAATGCACTTTTTTTTAAAAGGGGTTACTTAGGGGCAACTATCTGTGAACACGACATCGACCTCCTCGGAGTTAATATAGTGTATTATTATACATATACATATTATAATATACTATATAATATAATATAGACGACCTGTCGCCAACTAACTAATCGTCGCCAACTAATCAAGTTGTCCTCACGTCATCATTTCATCCTGTTCGACATTCGTGTTGAATTGCTAACGGCTAATTGTTAATTGACATATTTATTCTTGAGTCTTAAGGCCAAGAGCGGTGTTGTGAGGTCACGGCGAGATTTGACCCCCAAATTCGAATCGTTGCATCCTCGAGTGCAGGCGGAGGTCCGTCCCCGATTTGAAGAAATTGTTCCTGAGGTGTCGCGTTGAAGGAGAATGAACTGGATGGACGATACGAAAATATAATGCATAATGCGTCCGCAGCTTATCTCAAACCTCCCCCGCCCAAAAAAAAATTAGTAATGGATTTTTGGAGGTTTTGTCTAGAAACAGTGACGCTGTGAGAGTGAAGCTGTGGGCCGAGCAGCTCAACAGTGAGCTGAAACTCATTAAAAAGCTACAGATTCAGGTTCTAATTCTGTGGAGGCTCTTTACTACGAGCAAAACGCTCTCTTATTGTTATTATAAAGATGTGAATTAAAGCCATTTTAAGATATTTTGTTTTCAAACCAAGCGTGTGTGTTAAATGTGTAATCGTAGGATGTCGTCAACCAGCGAGATGCTTTGCATCAGCAGAACATCTGTGAAGTAGCTGGAGGCAAATCTCCACAGAAGCTGCTCGGCCTTTGATCAACGAGGAGGAGGAGGAGGAGGAGGAGGAGGAGGAGGAAGAGGAGGAGGAGGAGGAAGAAGAAGAGGAGGAGGAGGAGGAGGAAGAGGAGGAGGAGAAGAGGAGGAGGAGAGGAAGAAGAGGAGGAAGAGGAGGGAGAGGAGGAGAGGAGGGGAGGAGAAGGAGAAGGAGGAGGAGGAAGAGAAGGATGAGGAGGAGGAGGAAGAGGAGGAGGAGGAGGAGGAGGAAAAAAAAAAAAAAAAAAAAAGAGGAGGAGGAGGAGGAGGAAGAAGAAGAGGAAGAAGAACAGGAGGAAGAGGAGGAGGAAGAGGAAGAGGAGGAGGAAGATGAGGAGGAGGAGGAAGATGAGGAGGAAGATGAGGAGTAGGAGGAGGAGGAGGAGGAGGCGGCTGCAGGTGAACTGAGATGGTTTACGGGTCTTTGTAGTTTATTTGTGTTTCGAGAGATATTCAAACAAACAAAAAATATGTGAGCTTTGAATAAAATGATTGATCAGTTATGATAAAAAAAAACTTAAAATAGTAGAAGAACTAGCACACTGCAAAAACACAAAATATTACCAAGTCAATTTTAGTCAAAATATCTCATAACACAAGCATAATTTCAGTGAGATAGAAGGACTTCTTTTTAGACTTGTGAATACAAATTTTCACTTGTTCCAATTATTTCTTTTATTATTACAAGCAAAATCTTGTATTTATTATTGTTTTTACTTACTTTTAAATTGGCCTTATTTCCAGTGTAGAAATCTGCAGGTTTGCTCATATCTTTGTCTGTTTCAATCTTTATTTCTTTTATATTTACCTCTAAATGCATTTCCTCTTTCTTTGCACGATCCAGCTGGAACATTCACGGGTCTAAATTCACCTTTGTTCAACTTCAACCTGTACATTTGGACGACCAGCCAACGGAATATGTTGCTTTTAATAATCTGCGTCAGATACTGGATACTGGACCTGTAAATACCTTTCATATTAACATATCGACGCTAATACAGCTCGGGTTATTCTGAAATCTATAAATCTATATGACTTAACAATATAGAAGTGCTGGAAGACCAAACAAATCAGGAAAAGTATATTAATTTAGTTAATTGAATGGAAATGGGGCTATAGAGAGTATTTCTTTTAGTCCTACAGGAAGTTGGCATCAATGGTTCCCTTCATAAAAAAACAACATTTTGGATTATTGCAGAAAATAATCCGTGTCAAAAAAGCGTTTATGATACTGACATGTTCCATTAAGAAAGATAATATTCACAAATAGACACAACTTTCATGCTTTTTGAAGCGTGAATACAATCAGCAGAAGTAAGAAGCTAACGTTGGGCTATGAAGGAACTCCATAGCCCAAGCCCAGGTCACATGACTTCAGTCTCCACCGCGGTCACATGACTTCAGTCTCCACCGCGGTCACATGACTTCAGTCTCCACCGCGGTCACATGACTTCATTGTTAACGTCGGTCTTTTAACCCTCAAATCACTAAATCATACGACTGTTTTTAGACGTCTGACGACATGAAGATCTTTCCCATCTCTTCTGTCCATCTCATTGGACTGAAGCCAAACACATCCTGACCTTTACTGTGGTAAGACCCGCCCCCTCTGCTCTCTCATTGGTCAGCACTGATTGGCTCCTGGCTCCTGTCAAACATTTACTTCCTTAAGAAGCAGAACACCAGAGTCAGTTTTCCTAACCAAGTTTAATACACCAACTTGGACATTTAGCCACATTTGGGTGGAAAATATGCCAATACGCAAAGAAAACGTGTCATTATTGGAATCCATTGTCTTTGATACAACTTTGTGCAGCTGCCTTTGAAACCTAAAGGAGGCGAGGGTTTGAGATGGTATTCGGTACCATTTTGTTGCATTAAACCAATAGAAACAAAGCACAGCAGAGAAATTGATGTAACTTATTTCCAGAGTCAGGATCGAAGAGGGTGTGAGGTTAAAGATGAGGCGGAGTCCAGCAGCGTCCTCACCAACGCCGACAATATATAATATAACATATTTATATAAAACGATAAAGCCAGAGTGTGTGAATCCGCTGGGCAGGTGTGCTGCTGCAGGACGAGGTCATGCAGAAGGCTGGGATCGGGTCAGCCTCATCAGACGTGATGTCGGGTGGGTGGAGGGGGGGCAGCAGAACACATGCCTTCACCACACAGCTGACGTGTGCTGGGTAGTTAAGCTTCCTGCCACCTGTCGCTGTCACTGTTAACACCTCTCTCTGGAGCTCTGTGGATCACGGAGTCTTACTGTTATTGCTCAGACTACGGGGGAATTCACTTTATTTATCACAATTATTCATTTATTTTAGGGACATAATACTTGAATGCACATTAACAGGAATTTTTACCTGGTCCTGAACCAGTCTCAGTGTAGTCCTGATCCTCTATAGACCTCAGTCTAGTCTTGGTCCTCTATAGACCTCAGGTTAGTCCTGGACAGACCCAGATCTAGCAGAGACCAGTCCACCGTGGACAGACCCAGATCCGGCTTCACATCTTATCTTATCTTATCTAATCTTATCTAATCTTAGCTTAGCTTAGCTTAGCTTAGCTTAGCTTATCATGTCCCATGATTTTGAGTTATCCACAGTCAGCGGGGGAAGAAGTACTCCGATCTTTTTTTATTTGTTTCATTTCATAGTTTGTTCTCATCGTATCGAATGGTTTGATGTTTCTATTGTTCTGTTTTATATATTTGATTTTTATATATAGTTTTACTAACCAGAACCTGCAATAACTAGTGGCTAATGTTATCAGATAAATGTAGTGGAGTAGAAGCGAAAAAGTAGCAGAACATGGAAGTACCTCAAAATTGTACTTGACCTCAAACAATGTCAAACCAGATAGTACGCACCATTACACACCATCACTACCAGCCCCTTTATAATCCGGGGCCAATCAATCCAAAACACCATTTACTTAGCAGGTAAATTAATCCATTAACACATTTATTCAAGAGAGTTAAAATCCTGCAGGAATACTTCTTCAAATAGTTATAATTCGCTCGGCAAACGTCCCAAAGGGAAGGAAATACGTTCAACACATGTTAGAGTTTGTGGATTCACACAATGTGTGTATGTGTGTGTATGTGTGTGTATGTGTGTGTGAGTCATGAATCATAACAGATGACTTTCAGACACCCAATATGACTTCATGGTTCTTCCAACAGACATTTCCGTCTCTCGGCTTGTCAAGAGGTTCCCGACTCGCTACTTTGTTTTGACGCGCGGAAAAAACAAAGATGAGGAAAAGCAACTTCACCAACGTTATTCAAAATCTTTGCCAAAAGAGCCGAATCCTCAAAAACCTGACTTCAGCGGTCCAATATTTAGTTCGTCAAATAACAAGCCTCCTTCAGACGCACCGGGGTTTTTAACGAACTCAACTTTAGAGAAACCGACGTGGTCTAAAAGAGACGAGAAGGGAGAATGGAGGGTTCCATCGCAGGACTTTCACTCAGCAGACCGCTGTTCATGTCTCAGGTCATCGTCGACTTTAGTGGAGCGAATAACATCCGAGAGGAATCGTTATGATCGTGATACGAGCATGACATCTGGAGTGTTCTTCCTCCGTTGATTCTGATCAAATCTGCCCAGTTGGCCATTTGAAAATCCAGAAATTGGCCTCAAGAAGTTGATTTTCTTTCTTTGAAATGTGTTGAGTTGAATGTTCTCAACCCCGCTGGAGTGGATTTTCATGTTTTTTATGGCCCTCTGACTTCAAATTTTTTTCTTTTACATAACGTTAAAAGTAATTCAAGGATCTCCCACCAGACCAATTTGCCAACTTTCGCAATACATTTGCAACTTTTCAGACCTTCAGGGACAAAACCAGAAATATATTCAAATATATTAAATTGTAATTCATCCCCAATGCGTCTCAGACTAATCTCAGTCCACAGCTCTCTCCCTCGCTGCAACCGACACAACCACAAAGCTTTGGGCATATTAATGTGCGATGACATCACCAATATGCAATAACGCGCATAACATCATCTGGCTATTATTTGCAAAATTCCAGGAGACGGACGTTTGTTTCCGCGTGTTTAAAACGAGAAGTCAGCATGGATTTATTCGTCCTGCATCTCGCGTGCTTCAGTAACGGCACTTTTCCTAAAGCTAACTGGGTTTCCTGTGAAGATGGACGCTCATTTAAAAAAAAGATTGCATGCATGCAACGAGCAGAAATTGACACGTGTTGCCGGACTTTTGTAGAAACGGTTAACTGTTCGCTCTCCTGTTATATGGGAGCTGTGTTTAGTTGATGTTAACTCAACATGTTGTTGCTGCGTCACTTTAAAACCTGGACGAACACAGAAGGCTTTTATTGTGAAGAGGTCACAGGAAATGCAGTAAATGTGTCCCAGTCTTTAGTGCTAACCACAATCTGTCATCAAAAACGATCTATTTCTGTGGGTGATTTTGTGCGGTTGTAATATTTTAGACTGACTTCTTTATTAATTATACTAATTACAGCGACCGGACGTATATGTTTGTTTGTGTACGTTCAGAATCATCATCGCAGAGCGTGAATAACTTTCATTGGTCGGAGCCTCGGGGCTCCTCAGAGTGGACGTCTTGAGATGTTGAGATGAAAGGAGAAGAATCGTGAGCTCATCTCACTAGTAAATACCCACACACACACACACACACACACACACTTCCTGCTGGCTTCCAGCTGTCAGTCGGTTCGGGATCAGGAGAAACTCACGAAGCAGACAGTGACACCACCCACCATCCCAACGCTCAACACTGACCAAACTCCATCTGTGTGGAGCTGCTGGTGTTCATCACATTAAATAAATGATGTCACAGATTGTAAGATGATGTATAATCCTGTTCTGTAAGAGCAGATTAACTGGTGCAAGGCTGAAGGCTCAATTGTGTTTTCATCCAAAGTTATAAAGAAAAGAGTTTGACCACTAGGAGTCGCTGTGGAGCAACATTTTGATGAGCGGGTCCCTGTTTTGTTTGTATCGTGCCGATGGTTTGATGCTGCTCCACTTAGTGATGCTTATTCAAGATTACTGTATTTGTCCCTATTTGTTTTGGACATAAAGGATACCACATAATAAAGCATGACATGATAGTGGATTAACAGCCTGTTAAAAGTTCCTCAAACTTTTACCTGGTCCTGAACCAGCCTCAGTGTAGTCCTGGTCCTCTATAGACCTCAGTGTAGTCCTGGTCCTCTCTAGACCTCCATCAGTAAACAGACCCCCAGAGAGAAGATGGTCTGGTTCTAGAGAGTTCTTCTTAAAACTCCTCATCGGAGCCACCGGGTCGGATTCTGGTGAAACCAGATGACATCATGCAGGTTCACCAGAACCTCCTTCAGCTCAAATCCAGCAGAGACCAGTCCACCATGGACAGACCACGATCCAGCAGAGACCAGTCCACCCTGGACAGACAGGGGGGCACGGGAGAACCAGGACCAGGACTGAGAGGGCAGACTGTCAGACCCTGCTGCAGTACATTGAGAGGTTCTCTAAAGGGACCCTGGTGCTCAGAGACACTACCTCTGTCTTTTTAGTGACTGAACACCAAACCAAGCTGAGATTCAGTAACATAATATACTCTCTATCACAGCTTGATAAAATAGTCTTACCCCCAAGAAACTTAGCAATGCACCAAAAAAGAAAGTAAGCTAGAAGCTTGCAGACATGTACGTAAACGGTTCAAGAACGGAAAAACACAAAAAGTGAACACAAGCAGATTTTCTCTGAGACACAAACATGTCCACCACTCAAGCTGAACATTTTAAGTTTGTCTGTGAAGTAGTTTGACTCGTCCTCTTCTTCTCTGTTTGGAGACAGAAGCGAAAAGAAGAGAATCCAGAGGTTCAAGTGGAGTTCTGAGCTGCACACGTTCACTCTTCACAGACACACACGTATCCTCAAACAACGATTCGTATGATATCTTACGAAAGTTTACTTTTTTTATGAGCGAAAGTCCAGCGACACGCGTCAACTTCCGCTCGTTAAATAGAGTCTTTTCAAAATAAGCTTCCATCTTCACAGGAAACTACTAAGTTGGGTTTAGGCAACAAAACCACTCGGTTACTTCTTGTTTCACACGGGGGACGATCAGAGATCTCCTGGATGAGAGATCGGTGTTCATTGGACCACCAGACCACCTCCCCATGTGGTCTGGCCTGTCGAATCCCAATGCCTTCAAAATATTTGGCTCCGAGGCTTCAACACTCAAAGTGTAAACTCTTAGTTTTCAAAGAGTTGCTCTGGGGAACTATCAGTGATGCTACAGAGAGTCAATTAAAGCACATCGGGTTGCAGCCATCGGCCTTTCGCTGCAGGATTCCCGTTGCTAGGCACTGCTGAACTTTTAAAATGAAGACAGAATAAAAATGCATGTCCACGAATGGACCTGCATGACATTTAGAGTTCATCCCGGGCCTGGCTCGCCGTGGATTACTCTGCCCAGACGGGGCTGTCCTCTGGCTCTGCAAAAAGGTTGAGGCCCGCTGATCCTCCACAACCCCGAGATCAATGGAAACTGTCTGACTCGTTCACGTTTCGGGAAATTGATTTCCAGCAGGACACAGTATTTTTTTTTTTTCAACAAAATCATTAGAATTCGGTGAGTTTGGGAACTCAGCCTGGATCCGGGTCCCGCCCACGTCTGAGCAGTCAGGCCGTTCTTCTCGTGATAATTGCCTCTTCAGATGTAAACAATTGCATTTTATTTCCATAGAATTGTTCTCCCAGAACGTGGTTTATTCATTTTGCGCGGAGGTTTTTGAATGAAGGTGTGATTTGTGGAGATGTGGTGACATAATGAACTGTGACAGGACTTCACTGATGATCAGGTAGCGTGTCGCTGAGATTAATAGAGAGGACAGGCTAGTTCACCAGGAGAAGGAAGGGTAGAGGAGACAATCTGAGAGATGAGGAAGGAGAGGATCAGAGGGAGGAGTGATTACAAGGAGAGGAAAGAGGGGAAAGAGAGGAGAGTGAGAAGAAGAGGTCTGAGGGAAGGAGTCAAAGGGAAAGGACCAGGAAGGATCGGTTGAAGATGAAGAATCGGAGATGCAGGAGTCGGATTGAGATGAGAGCTGAGAAGATGAGGGATTCAGAAAGTAAAGGGAGGACATGAAGGGAGATGAGATGAATGAGGAGGCGGCAGGAAGACTAAATGAGAGAGGCGACCACTTCATCCAGTTACATTTTCGCTCAGGGACCCCAGGGACCCCAGGAGACCCCAGGGGCCCCAGGGACCCCAGGAGACCTCAGGGCCCCCTGGGGTCCCAGGGGACGGACTCCGGATTGATGGGAAAGCAGGAAAAACAAATTCCTTTTGACCGATGCGTGTCGGACAGCGTCGGCGAGCTAACGGGAGTGACGCACTGTGTGGGTGATTTCGTATCGATCCGCCGGGCGATGCTAATCCGTCACGGTGACGATCGCGGGGCCCCCGGAGCCCAGGGGCCCCCCGAGCCCAGGGGCCCCCGGAGCGCGGCTGTGACGGGGCGATCGGAGGCTGCGGATTCAGACGCTCAGAAAATGATCTCGGATGGAGATAACGATAATTAGGTTGCAAACACTGCCAACTACAGCCCCCCACCCCACCCTTTCCCCCGACTTCTTTTAATCACTTAATTTGTGATCTCATCCCTCGACAATCAACAACTTTCACGTCCTAGTTTGAACACGGCTTTAATGAAGACGTTCACTAAGTCCTATAGGTGTCTAAGACTTTAGGGCATCTTTTAGACATATAGCCATTGTTTCTACATCATTTCAACTTGTACATAGAACTCGCTTCACATTTAAATAAAGTCAATGTTTTAGTGTTGAAACAGTTGAAAACAACTAAAGAAAAAGTTCACTTTTCAGCCCCTTTGATTCCGGTTGTAACGGTTTAATATTTAATACTAACATTAGAGATGAGGCCATCGTCAACAGACCGGTGCAGGGTGACAGTTATCTGACAAAAAGATGAAACATCACCGCACACTGCTGTCTCGTTCCCAATACAATTACATTTTCTGTTTGTTCTTGTGATGTTCTTCTTTCATCATATCCCTCCAAAGAAAAACAGATTTTTGTTAAATTTATTCCCACAATGAGGTGTTAAGTTTTCTGTCAAATACTCTGCATGGAGCGTTGCTTTCAAATATTGAAAGGTCTCGAGGAAACCGCCACAGAAACAAAGATGACTTGACCTTCAGTGTTTGATTTTTTTAAACAGATGTCTTTCTACTCTCTTTCTACTCTCGAGGCGCCATATTCCATCAGAAGTGCTTGTCAGATTGTCCAAAAGCTTCAGAAACCTCCTCCTCCTTCTTCCCGCACCACGTTCCCAGTGACGGGTGAGGACGGGTGAGGACGGGTGAGTCCGACGGCTTCCGTGACTTTCTGAAACGTACAATCTGACATTCACGTCCGCTTCAGGCTCGATGGAGGTGAGGAAGGAACTTCTCTCTCCAGCTCACGTTTCATTATTAGTGTTGCACAAATATCCCCCTGATCCAAACTCCTGTCGTTGGCCTTTGAGTCCTCTGACGTCAACACGGTGGGGGGAGGGGGGGGGGTCTGCCATACGCAGCAGCAGAACACATGCCTTCACCACACAGCTGACGTGTGCTGGGTTGTTAAGCTTCCTGCCACCTGTCGCTGTCGCTGTTAACACCTCTCTCTGGAGCTCTGTGGATCACGGGGTCTTACTGTTATTGCTCAGACTACGGGGGAATTCACTTTATTTATCACAATTATTCATTTATTTTAGGGACATAATACTTGAATGCACATTAACATTTAAAGTTACTGAGAGGAATTTTTACCTGGTCCTGAACCAGTCTCAGTCTAGTCCTGATCCTCTATAGACCTCAGTCTAGTCCTGATCCTCTATAGACCTCAGTCTAGTCCTGATCCTCTATAGACCTCAGTTTAGTCCCAAGGGGGGGAGCAGCCTTTTTTTTATCAATCAGCTTCAGTGGCTAGTGGATATTTTCAAATCTGCCAGCCACGTCCTTCAATACACGTGCTTATATCAATAATCATCTCCATGTGGATTCCAACGAAGCTGTAGAACTGCAAAGCGGTAAAACATTATTCTTTATCACAATGTTTGCAAAAACATAAAACCTTCCATGAGGATTACTGTCACGGCTGCGGCGTGAAACATTCTGACACCCGAGTGTTGTTTTGTTTACCACAAGGTGTAAAGGTGAGATTCACCTCGTCAACATCCACCAGCAGGATCTTCCCTCCACAGTCCAACTGGACTCAGGATTCGACCTTGCATCTATTTAACCTTTCACAAGCCTCTCTATCATCATCATCATCATCTTTTTTTTATTATTATTATTATTATTATTATTATTGGAGCATTGGGACGCTGGTGTGAATCGATTCTTACTGCCTGGATTATTAATAGCTCGACGGGAAGTTTGGCTCCGTTGCTCCGGGATGCAAAGAGGGTCAGAACCTCCTCATCAATATGTATGGATTGTTTGCACGAGTACAAAGAAGGAGCCCGTCCTCACTAAGTGCCTTTAATGTGATATGTACTACTGCAGGTGGCTCTGCGGGAGCATGCTGCAGAGTGGAAGATAAGAATTAGGAGCTCCGGATTGATTGTTTTCTCTGTCTGTATGTTTGAGGGGTCAGAAGTAATCGGGTTATTTACGCACCGAAGGACTCTTGAAGGCTCGTGGTCCACTTCAGTCCGTGGGTATCATTAGATTTACACATTGATTCCAGTGAGTCACTACGGCTTCACTACTTTTGGTTTCCAGGTCCAAGTCCTTGACCCTCCACCACAAAGGGTAAACCCCTCGGCCTCCCTGCAGCGCTGCTCCAAGGAGACCGGAGACGTGAGACGCTGACAAATATTCTGTCAGCGCTGCATTTTCTTCCTTTGACAAGACTGTAAGAAACCGTCACACAGCGTTTGGCTCCCGGTCGTCTGCCGCAGCCAAACATTCTGTCAAAGTGTCCTTGAGAAGCACATCAAGGCGCTCAGCGAGAGACAGAAGAAGAGGAAAAAACCTCAGAGATGGAGAAAAGTTGCAGAGAACCGAACTTCTCCTCCCTGATTGGTCCTGTTTACCATCATAAGGCAAACACAGCCGTTCATACACTTATAATCAATAAGTCTCACCTTGATTGCTGGACGTTGTGATTGCCTCCTATATATGGTGCATATAGCTTTAATAATAATCTCTCTGTCATTTCTTTTACATTTATTGTAATATCAAATTTAAATTGTATTCATGTGATAGCTAATAGAGCAAATGATGCTATTTGAAATATGTTTTTATAGAAAAAAACAGTGGATCCAAATACAAGGTACTAATGGATAGATTCCCTTCAAGCCAACTACAGCCTCACCTCACAATGTAATAAAGTAGTTGGGTAATAAACTGTCTTGATATTCATAATCATTCAGATTACAGGTAAACACCTCTTATTATAAATATATTTCTCTGAAGCTGACGAACCGACTGACCTGCTTTCCTGAGTTTCTTGTTCCGGAACACGGACACGATGACCAGCAGGTTCCCGATAACATCCACCACGATGGTCGTGATCAGGACGCCGGCCAGCAGGGTGGCCACCCAGGGGAAGGAGTGGTGCTGCGGCCCCGGAGCCCCCTCCTCCCCGGGCGGCGTGGAGTTGCGCGGCCCCAGGGTCCCTTCCACCAGGGTGGGCTCGTGGTCCTCCAGGGACATCAGCTGCGGGAGGTGCCTCGCGCCGACGAGTCGCATCGGGTCGTGGTGGCGGAGGCTCGGTCCGTTCAGCATTACGCACGCGGATGATAGAGGTCAGTCAGAGTTGTTGGAGGGGGGGGGAGAGTGGTCAGTCTATATGATGACGTCATGCTACGCGCTGAGCCATTTGAATGGGAGGTTTGTATCGAATACTCATCGACTATGATGTTACACCACAACGAACCAGCAGCAAACTACAAGGAGGTGATGGGAGGAGAGAGGAGAGGAGGAGGAGAGGAGAGGAGAGCGGGAGGTGTGAGGCCACACGCGCCACTGTACTGTGTGTGTTCTCTGTGTGTGTGTTGGCTCTACAGCGGACCGGGTGGCCGGTCGGGGTCCGGATGTCTTTGGGTACTTGGATTAAGTGGGAAACTTGTAAAATTCCCTTTGAAACACCTCCGCGATAAGACTCCGGACTAATGCATCCCCACTAAATGACTCGTGCACTACACGTGTATCTCAGTCAGAAACACATTACATACACGTGAGCTTCTTCATGAATTGAAGGTTTTTTTCATAGTTCCTGGTTTTAGGCTGCACTTCCCGCGTCCACGCGACTGAGAGCACCGGGAGGCTGCGCGCATCACTGCGCGCAATGGCACCGGAGCGACGGGTCCTTTAAGTCTCCAAACGGGAAATCACAGGACAATTCTGTGAAAGTAGAGCGTTATTATCTTTAATCAGTTCACTTGTCACCGTGAAAACGAGACTATGGAACCGACAGGTGACCAATCACTGACGCTCACGGAGTCCTCTGGACATTCGGGGACAGAAAACGCGCAAAAAAACCCCAAAATCTTCTAAAAAGCAAGCAGTCTGTCATTCGGCTCCCATTTAAACTGGAAACATTTAAAATATAATAAAACTGCAGATCGGAAGCTTCTCAGGTCGACCGCTTCATTTAGTGAATCGAGTCCCTGTTTTAGCGCGTGTTGGAGTGATGTTTCCACTCTGAGGGTTCATTCACAAATCCGCTCCGTTATTTCAGGACTCCAGCCTCCTGCTCGATGCCGGTCTGTCTCTCAGTCTGCGGGTCTGTCTCTCAGTCTGCGGGTCTGTCTCTCAGTCTGCGGGTCTGTCTCTCAGCCTGCGGGTCTGTCTCTCAGTCTGCGGGTCTGTCTCTCAGTCTGCGGGTCTGTCTCTCAGTCTGCGGGTCCTCGCGCTCACTCAGACCCTCTCGTGCCGAAAGCAACTTCAACTCTGAGCGCGTCTGAGTCCTTGTCTACGACGTTAACGCGATTTATAGCATCCAACAATCATGCGCTCTCTCTCTCTCTCTTTCCTCTTCCTCCTCCTCCTCCTCTTCCCCCCCCGCCCCCCTCCCTACCCCCCACATATCTCTCGCCGCTGTGGTTTCGTGTGTAAATGTGTGTGTGTGTGTGTGTGTGTGTGTGTGTGTGTGTGTGTGTGCGTGTGCGTGTGCGTGTGTAAATGTGTCACACACGGTCCATATGATACACCGGTGATGCGCTCGCGCTGTCTCTCTCTCTTATCGCCTCTTCCAGATGATGCTGCACGTGGCCTCGCCTCCTCGGGTGCGTGCCTCACGGTCCATCCTGAAGGCCTCATCAGACGGTATATCCCTTAATATTCCATCTTTGAGTCCAGACAGTGAACTCACCTTCGTCCTTTTGTTAAGTTAATTGCAGGTAATGTATCAGAGTTAAAATATCATTAAGGACCAAACGGTCTAAACTCGTGTATTCATATCAGAGATGGTATTTGGCTGTTGGATGTCAGCCAGTCAGTTAATGGCAGATCAAAAAAGAAAGGTGATGATTGAATGATTTGAAAAAAAACCCTTCTGGTTATTGCCTTTGTGAATTTGCTTTATGACCATAAAGGGTAAAGAAGCTCAGTTCGGGTGGAGTGTCTGAAGGCGGTGCTCTTTGTTCATTTTGAAGGCTCGTGATGGTGAAACAAGATGTTTCAGGCCCAACTCGTCTAATTTTGATGAAGCTGGGGGGGATGATAGTTTTTGTGACATCACGTTCTGATGTCTAAATAATTAAACGTCAGAAATATGCACCACATGTCCACTGGGATTTCTGCACACACACACTCGTCCTTATTACGGTAATACCATTTATTGGCTGAAGAGAAAGGTGGTGTAACTTAAAGCTGGTTGGTAATCTTGAGGAACGAGGAGCAGCACGAGCTCCAAACGCCGCTAAGTCCAGAATTAATTACAGAATCAATTTTAAAAAAAAAATGTATATATACAACAAAAAAGGTTTCTAGGTAACGATGCATTCAGGCGACTTCCTGTGGAATTTTACACCGATTGTTTTTTTTTTTTTAATGGTGGCAATATAAATACAGGTCAAAACTTCCAAAGTTAAAGGGTTAACACAAAAAACAACTTGATTCATTGACTGCGAGGCGGCCAACGCCCGTGTTCTTCAGCACGCGTGTGACCTGTGTGCTAATTACACAGTTTAACCATCATGGTGTGGAATATAGTTTTACTGGCGATCGTTATTGGCTGATTTTCAGTAAAAAAAATAAATACGATTTTGGGTGAAAGCAAACAGTCTGGAGCCGCGTGATACCGGCTGCTACAACAAAACAAACCAACAGAAACGATCCAACATCCACGGTTCCGCGATCGGACCTGAGTCGTGAGTGTTTGTGAGCTCTTGTTCTACATGAAAGCAGAGAATGCGTTTCCTTTCGACCCCGAAGAGAATAACGCCACCGACCGTTTCCCCAAACTCAACCGCAAACAGCACATTCATACGCAGACGTATAAATAACCCCCCGGCAGCTCAGACCGAAACAACTCAACTCCGGAGCGTCGCACGCTGGAGCCAACAAGGCGATGGATGTGGACAGTTGGCGCTGGTCCAAAATATAAAGAGAAGAGGAGGAGGAGGGGGCGGGGGAGGGAGTGGGGCAGGGGGGGGGGGAGACGGTCCCCGGAGAATTTGAATCATTCATTCCCACATCAAACGTAACGTTTGCCAAGTTTTGGGGATTTTCATCCAAACTGGGCAAATACTCTCCGACATGCACTTTGTTGGAGCTTAAAACACCAGAGTCTCCACGGCGAAACATATTGACTGTGTTTGTTGCGCGTAAGCATCCACACACACTTTACACACACACTTTACACACACACACTTTACACACACACACACACACAGATAATATGCAAATACACTTGTGCTTTTTTGGCACGTTGGGCCTAACGCTGTGCTTCGTATGTGTTTGTTGACTGTATATAATTATGCAGGATATCGTTGTGAATACACAAAACATCCAAGAAGAAACACACACACACCGCGCACACACACACACACACACACACACATACACACACACAGCGACACAGAAACCCCTCTTGTGGTTGTTTTTGTTAACATATTCCATCTC